>LD353047.1:11905-44890 GCA_001465055.1 Ptychodera flava
AGGAGGGAGGGAGGGAGGGAGAGAGAGATTACTTGAAAATTAGATCTGAAATCAGTAAAAAGAACGATAGAATTTACGCGAGTAGTTAGAGAAGCGACGAAAAGACAGACAGACAAACAGAAAGACAGACAGACAGACTAACATAATGCCACATACACTGACGGACCGGATCGGGGAACAAGCCAAAGATCCTATATGAATGGCGATGGATAGATGACACACCATGGTATGTTTGAGGCTATGTTTGAGCTGAGTGACCAAACCGCTGCAGACGATATGGACAGACAGACAGACAGACTTTCTGACTGACCGACTTGACTTTCTGACGCACTTTCTGAAAGAGCGACAAAGACGAAGAGAATGACTCACCAACGAACCGACTTAGCTAACTTATTGTTGGCGCCCACGTCTTCTATTTAAATTACTGCTGCAGTCTTTTTATCTAACCCAAGCCAGCAATGATTAAAATATCATTATTGACTTTTACCGTCAGATTGCAGTTTGCCACGCATGGACGTAATGCGGTCAGGATGAGCTAGGTTTTTTATTTCCGCAACATTGAGCTCTGCTGTTCGTCGATTTTTTTAAATTTTGCGTCGAGAAAAGGGTTAAGGAATAAGAAAAAATGTCCATAATGACTTATTCCCACAATCTGCAATTTTCAGTGGTTGCCATTGAACCGACTCCCCTCGGAATACTACTCTTAGGCGAGAACTCCAGCAAGTAATTGTCGTGCACCTTGGCTTCAGTTTGTTCGCAAGATGCAGAAATTACACAGCGCACGCGCCGCGCACGCGTCGGTCTCTAATTTGTGACCCTTAACCGTCACTGACATTACCGAAACTTGTTAAAAAGACACATCGTTAAAGTTTAAGGGCTAAACAGAGAAATAAATGTCCATTTTCCTCATCCGCATTCGGAAACACGACTTTGTGTTGTGGCCGAGTTATGTTTGTACTGGTGCCTCCCTTTGCATCATAACCAATGTTTCCAAAGTAGTGGAGACTGCCTTTACGAGGTGAAGCGTGAAAATAAAACAAGAAACATTCATGTACTCGTCCTTCACATGTAAATCAAAGATAAATATTTTCTGAGTAAGAGTGTCGCGATAGAAAAGCCCTCAAGAAATAGGAAAAGACACCGTCAGTTGACGGCTAGCCGTACATTCGTGTAAGAAAGGACACCCTCAAACATATCCTTAAAGATTTTGCCGAAGTTAGCTACAGTGATGGACGTTCTTCATTCTCGCTGTAGCACGTGGGCGAGCGCGTTAACGGGGCCATTGCTACATAGCGGTCGTGTACAGTAGGACGCCAATGAAGTAGAACAGGTACAAGATTTGTTTTTGTCAATCAACAAGAGCGATCTTATTTTCCTCCTGGAGGTAGTCAAGTGCGTTGCATTCATGAATGAACGGTTACAAATAATCGACGATGGACAGGGGAGAAAAAGTCTTTAGTCAGCAAGCTTGTGAAATATTCATGAACTGTTTCGTGTCTTGAAGGGACATTCGAACAATGACAAAATATTCCGCGATTTGATGATATGTGAAGAAATAATTGTACTTGAGTGATAAGAAATTCACGCCAAGTGCGACGGATATCTTTTTCTCGTGCAAGGCTCAGTTTTTCTCGCACGACGTCGGTATTCTTCGGCTGGGATTCGGTCTGTTTCGTGTTCGGTGGCCGGTGCGAATGTCCGCGAGTTCACATAGTGGTTACGCTGGTAGTCGGCGCCATTGTCTGTGACTAAATCACCGAGAAACGCATCCAAAGAAGAGATCGTGGGAAGACGGGTTAATGAGATAAAAAGACAATGCCGGTAGTTTGGGGGGTTTGCTCGGCGGGGTTTTTGTTGCGAAGTGGGGGCTATTATGCGCGGTTTAAAATGTGCCGGTTACAATTCGAGGCAAATAGATGCCCAATTAGGCCCAGCCTGTGACGTGTCTAAGCCGTATCGGCTCACTCCAACACTAGCTTACCCTCAAACACAAGGGTGCTTCATTGAACAATGGTTGAATGCTCCAGAAGGCAAGAGGGAATATTTTTTCCAGAAACAAGTGTTAATTCTGCCGTCTGATCTAATAGCTATTTTTGGCCAGTTTCGTCCGCAACCTCTTTTAACAAGATCGCTTTCTCGGTCACTTGTTTCGACACATCTCGCTTGCGGGAGCGGATTCTCGCTGGTCTGAATGTGAATCTGAATACAACCGGAGACGCGCTTTCCGGTAATCGCTTTTGAGATTTTAAACATCGCATCTTTTATCACAGTGCTGGAGTAATCCAGTGTATCAACAGATCTTCACGGAAATTACACAAACATTTTTCAAACATGCAGTTTAGCGGAGAAAGCCCTTTTCACTTCTGTCATCACAATGTGGAAATGAAGATTTTTTTCTTTGTGAAGGACGACATCCGATTCAGCGTGTCTCAAAGAGGGCGAAGGCATCCAGTCTGTTCTGACACCTTCGTGGGAGGGATGATATGATTCTCAAATCAAGTATGCAAGGGGGTATATGACTATACCTCTACAATCAGTTAAAAGTTTAACACCAGCTAAGCGATTACTAACCAATATATAGCCCTCTAACAACATTTTCTCGCGCGATGGACTTCCAGGACCGGAGATGCACGGCTTGTTATCGTTTCTTCACGTTGTCTTTCATTTACTATTATTTGTTCTGTTTTTTCAATCGACAAATTCCATGCTGTGTCGACACGATATTTGTCAGCATCAGGGACGATTTTTAGATACACATTTCTTACTTAAATTTGCAGCATTAAATATGTCCAGAATATTCGTTGGAGAAAAGTGTTCGTCGATATGATCACCACCACACCGCAGGTACGACAGTCGAAAAAAAATGCCGAGACGCGTTTGGACATGGCTATTCTTCAGTACAATGGGTTGCGTCTCTCTCGCCTCAGACACAGGCTGGAATGTGGCATTGTACGGGCGCTCTGGAGTTTTCAACGGCCATAGAATTGAGGGGGTCCCTCCGTCATACTACACCTGTTCGAAAGAAAGGTGCCATAGACAGCGATTACAGTCAACAATAAATAAGACCAATTTGAAACAATAAAGATTTATAGCGATTGATATAGAAGAGAATTCATTGCAAAAAAAGTCTGGTATGCTTGTCATCCGACTGAAATACTTTCACGGCATACGCACTCAGTTTTCAAAAAAGGTTCGCTAATTCTTGGCAGAATTAAACGTCTCCAACCTTAACCTACTAATCTGTGTATTAATGCCGTAAATGGGCCACCCTGTGAGTTCTTAAACAAGAGAGATCACGTTTTATTCCACATTCATACTTTTACTAATATTTGAAAAAAAGTCCCAACATGTCTGGGGGTAAGTCTAAGGATTTACTTAAAAAATTATCGATTATTGGATAAGTTTTAGCTTGGAGTTTGATAGCCTTAGGCTGTTCAACGAAACCAAAGCAAAATTTAGAGAAAAATCAGTCCACTCTTACAAAAAAGCTGACATGGTGGTTTTGTCTTCCTCGCAGTAGATCAGTCAGATGTAATATTTTTACTCATAGCAGTCGTTCTTGGTTTAAAAGTACGATAACGGATGCAGGACAAAATGCATGACGGAGGCCATTATTGTTCCAACAACCAAGCTCGGCCGTAAGATTGAAACGAACATAGTGTCGTGGCGGACGCTAGATAAATATACTTAGCAAGGGGTAAGTCGTTATTGGTGTGCGTGTACTGTGATTAATTAACTGAGGATGTAATGTTCTGGCGATAAAGTATTTTGCTGGTACGATGATGTCGAATCGAGCAGTGTTTCAGTGACGAGTAATTCTTCAGCGCTCAACGGACGTCAACGCGTGTTTGTTGTACGTACATGCACTTGGCAAAGAACGGCCATAGGGTGGAAAGTTGCAAGGAGGGTCTTAGAAACTGTCAAGTTATGTCAAAGTTGTGGTGCTTTGTAAGCGACGAGTCGTAGAAGAATAGAGAAAAGACAAGATACTGCAGGCTTGAAGGGTGAAAGACAAACAATCCAAGATAAAAAAAACAACTATTGACATGATTTTAAATTCTTCAACAAGGCGAGTCAATATAAAGTGTGGGTCAAAAGAACGGGGGCATATAATGGGAGCGTTTCCTATAGAGTGGGTAAAATGGGGAATTGTAAATTACAAAAAAATCAACGTTCATAGATGTATCTAATACGTAGCGTAAATCAAACCAAGATGTAACAGGCACGGAGACGAGATCTGGAAGGCTTATTAGGGAACGACGCAGACGAGGTAACATTTTTCGAGTAGGTGTTTTTATTGGCCACACTATGTTGGCGATGACTGTGTAAACATGTTCAAAACAAAGACGCTAAATCTAGCGAATGGTCGACCGCAGACTGATCTGTTTGAGTGTCAGCCGAGCTGACATACCCTATCTCCTCTGCCGTGACCGCATTCCGAGCAAAGTACCAATCCACACGCCAACCCACTGGCTATGATAATTAGCTACCAAGTATCTAATTAAAAAAACAAATGGCAAAGTAATCTAAAGTCACCTGCCGATCAATCAATCAATTAATTAATTAACTGTGTAATTATTTGACCATGTTACTGATAAAACTTCATGGTAATTAAGTAACTCTTGAGTGACTAACCTGAATGAAGCGTTTGCAGAGGAATATATGT
The DNA here is from genome assembly GCA_001465055.1 of Ptychodera flava. NCBI lineage: Eukaryota > Metazoa > Hemichordata > Enteropneusta > Ptychoderidae > Ptychodera > Ptychodera flava. Next base: position 16,572 of record LD353047.1, read on the forward strand.
TAAAGAACGTGAACAAACGCTGGACGAGACGGTTAGATTCAAATAATCATAGTTCAAGTACACACACCGTATGGCTGCCGAGATCGTAGAGACATGACGAAGCGTGGACTTCAACTTCTGATTCTTGGCTTCTCTGTAAAAAAATCGGTTATTTACTTTAAGTTTGTAAAGGTTATAGTTTTATTAAATTGTTTAAAACAAACAGGTAGTCGTTACGATAACACCGTTGCAATATTTCACATAGCACGGTTTTTTTTTCAGGGGCTTAACTTCGACGAATCTCAAATGAAATAGTGGATATCTTTGTGTTCGTTCGATGATATATTGAATAACTTCCCCATCAAAGGTCTATCATTGTCCCTACGAATGTATTGCTTTGTAGAAACTGACGATCAATAAAGAGTATTTTCCTACACCTGAAGATGGTAAAAGCTTTTAGCAAAAAAGCATTGCACTGTGTGTGTTTACGTTGCTGAAACTCTGGCGAGGAACACAATAAAGAATTTTTTTTTAGATTTTTCATATGTAAAAGGCATTGAGTATAATTTTTTCTTCATCACGAAAAGGAAATTTCTCAATTTTAACTGTATTGCGTATATTTTGTGTGTGGGTGTAACAACGTTTCTTCGTTTCTTTTTCCGATTAAAAAATCCGACGCTATCGATAGGTGTCGATGCTGTTGACTATTTCATATTGCTTTATCTGCACGACAATCTATATATTGGCTTACTATTGAAATGACTAGAAAACCTATCATGGTGACTTAAAAAGTAACTAGTTCATCCAAAGTCTTCTTCAGATGGCCACCTACCGATAGGAGGCCAACTTTTGAAATCATTCGGATCTTTGATTTTACGGATCTTTGAAATCAATAGACAGGACGGTCGACTGCTCTCCGCTGCACATTCACTGAAATGCCGCGCATACCTGTTCACGTTCCGATCAGCAAGCAAGCGAGTTGCATAGCGACATACCTAGCTGTCAAACGTCTTTTTCTACCCGTCAATCAATCTTTCAGAATTAATCGATCAGTCAGGTGACAAATCGACCGATCAATCAATCATTCAATGAATCGGTATTTGTCTGATAAACTGGCATAGTGTTAGAACACCCCTTCTTTCAACTGTCCCTTGAAGGGTTGTTTACGGTGGTCAACGTACGGCGGCTGATAAAGTATCGGGCTAAATAAACAAGTTCAGAGCTTTAAAAACAAAACTAAAATCCGTGGGCTGTTTTTAAATCTGCTATTGATTGTGTTATTCGTGTTTGAGTAGAATCTAGAATTGTCTGACTTGGACAGAAACTTTTCCAGATTTGGTTCATGGATTCGGTCAAAAGCTAGCACTGTATTGGAAGGTACAAGTAATTTTATTTCATACTCTAAAGACTGCAGGAAAAATACGTCGGAAATTTTCTTGAAGAACATGTTAAAAGGTGTTCTTGGCAATATATTCTAGGACTTGCTTTCAAAGTAGTGACTCCTCTCTTGTAAACTTCCTGACATTTTTCTGTATTAATTCTGGTTCGACACACCTTATACGTTGTGATAGTATGAAGAACAACGATAACGCCCGGCCCGTTGTGAGTTACTGACTGGGAGAAGCAGTACAGCCACGGGGCTCGTCCATCGCTGACTTTGGCGGTTTGGACACATCTCCTCAGGCGATGTAACTGGGCTTTCATTCTCAACAGAACTGCGTTACTGAAACTATTCGACAATCTAATGGTGCATGAATCAATACATCTATACATATATAAAATATTTCCCCGTATCACCTACAGTAATATATGTATTTTCTCCCAAAAATATGCTATTTGATTGAAAGCATCACAAACGTTCCAAACTAGCTGAATGATACCATCTGCACGAGAAAACTGCACGTTAAGCTCTTCGTGCGTTTCCCGTTCAAATTCGACAATCAGAACGCCAGCAACACAAACATTTTCCTCGTATCGCCTGTAGTAATATGTATTTTCTCTCCACGCTTTTGTGATCTGAAGCATCACAAGACTCTGGCTGATTTTTACAATCTTGGCAAGAAAACTGCAAATCATTCGTTTTCCTGTTTAATGTCCACATCCCACCCTTACATCAAAACACTCATTTTTATTTACGAGTCGAAATCAGTTTTTGCCCAAAAACTTTTAATCGATGTTGGATCTGTGTGCCTTCGTGTCCGGTATACCTATGGATCAACCAATTTGCAATTATTGCTGGGGACAATGTACGATCAAAAAACCCTGTCATTGAGGAATTAAACAAAACGCAGAAGTGAGAAAACAAGAATATTGACGGGGAAATTGTGACGTTTTACACTAACGTTCTAAGACATATGCGAAGAAAAAACACTACATTTTAATCTTATGCTGTTCACATTTGCTGTATGGCAAATTTCGGCCTTAAAAGAAGTTGGAAGCTGACCGATTTTAAGAAATGTGCAATGCCTACCCCATGCTAATTTCTGGAAGTTTCTCTACACTTTACCGAAGCAATAATGTACCCCCTCCCGGCCCATGATGGACGAAAGCAAACTTTACATGACATAATGTACGAGGTGAAGCCGAGTACATCGTGGACAGCAAAGTTTAATTGACTCTATTATGGGCTGGGAGAGTGTGTATTTTTATAGTTTTGGCAATGCCAGTGAATTTGTAGATGTAGAAAACATCTAGGAACGACAGTGCTGGATAATCGGATACATTATCAGTGATAATCTAAGAGTATGACGTCACAAATTCACTGGTTTTGACATAGCTGTAATATAATATTAATATGAAGACACCAGTACTGACGAAGTAATGAGAGTACAAGAGAATGTTTTGTTTTAAAAAGTTAAAAATCTGCTACGTCAGCAGGAACTTTTGAAAAAACATCATAAAATAACAGTTTTATTTCCAAGGTTAAATATGGCAAAGACATTATAGATAAGTTGTTGCTTCTCTGGGGCCTCTTGTTAAATTTTTACAAAATGAAAAATTGATATACATTGAAAAAATATATTTTTTCATTTCAACATTTTGATATCACTGAAATGACGGTAGTTGGCTACGCATGCTTGATCTGTACAGTGTCAGCTAATGTGTATCTAGAAATGGAAGAAAATGTCATTGTGATATTGAAATTCGATCGAAACTTTAAAAAAAACACTAAGAGAAGCCATTTTGAACAGTGTGATAAAAATTGTGCTACCGTGTAAGATAAAAAGACAAAATTATTAGTTCACTTCTTTCTTCACAAAAAAAATACGAAAAATCTGTAGTTTTTCTCGATACTTTAAATTGATGAATATTTCATTATGCGTCTCGTAAGCAATCTACATTGTATCTCCATACGATTCAAAGCAATTTCTGGGGCGTACTTTTAGAAATCTACACTTAAAGGAAACGACTGTGACCAAGTTTTGACCGTCTCTCTACTTGAAGACTGAAATTTGTCATAATGTAGCATGAGTTGCTAAAATCATAGATGTAATTCCGTGCAATGTATTTGAAAAAATCAAAACAGGAACACTACATCTTCCCATAAAATTTCTCGTCTAGTTATTGCTATCTATATACGCAATTGAAAAATCTGAAAGTATTCTTAGTATTGCGTAGACACGCATTTTCAGGTACACCGCACTACTCCCTGGGTAGGTCTCACTCTATTAAATTATCATAGAAGTTGTTGCGTCTTGTGGAATTATTTGTACCGTCTTATATGATAATTGTCTTTGCCATCATCAAACTTTACGTTCAATTGTCGCGACTTTCGTAACACTTGGGGACAGGCGAATTGCATAACGTGACGTTGTGTTATGTCTAAGCTGTTTGTCGCTCTCGTTCCTACGGAGCGTCGGAGGGCTTTCTGTCGGCCATGGTGATACAAGAAGCCATGATGACGGGCGAAAGACAGTGTGACACTGTTCAGATGTATCCACAGTTCTCAAAACTGAAAACAGAGACTGGGAATATTCAAGGGGGCTTAGAGTAGATTATTCGGTCGCGTGCTGCCTGCGAAGCAAAGCGACGGCATAGTTGTTAGTGTCGTCTCCGTCACACATACATAGGTCGACAAGCAATGCACAAAAACAAACAACTTTGACAATAACAAAACCATCAATCTTCCATTGGCGCTCTCAGAGAAGTTCCGTCCACGGGAGAAATTGATTAAGAAACATACACCGCTGCAATTAAACAATACTTAACACGCTCACGTGTTGTGGTTTAAGTAATTTATTAATAATTACTGTAAACAAAAGCCGCTTTATTCTCTTAGATATTCCTCGTAAGTGTGGAACAGAGTGTGCATTCATTCGCGCATGGTCGATTTGAAAGAAAAATTTTACATGATATTCTGTTTTACCGTGAGAAGTTAATGAGGAAATTGACAAATACGAACTAATTTTTCATGCTACCTAGATATCACTCATTTCATATAAAATTATCGAATCTTCAATAGAATTGTCAGGCTTTTGGGTATTTATAAAATGGATATTATATTGAAATTCTTGTTGTTGTTTTTTGTTGTATGGATCGGATAGTTAAGAAGCTATTCATTTCAAATTCTTACTTTCAAAATCATTTAAATGCGTGTTCACCAACACCTTTATATTTGAATAACTTTATTTTATTATGGGCATAAATATCTTTCATCTATAAGACACTCTCGCGTTATAATTTGCCAATCCCAACAAAGCGTCTGGAGATAAGCAAAGCTTTTGAATGTCGTTTTTAGGGGGATTCCAAATGCGCTGCGTTTACTGTGCTCAAGAATAGACCAGAAGAACAGGACCCTACACATCTATAAATATCTTTGGTTTTGTCAACCTAGATGTGTTTCTTGCCGCGGTTGCCCTGTAATTATTCAATGCCTACGTTGTTGTTTCGACAGTATATAGAAACTGTATCCCTTGTGCATAGCGTGGTCCCTGCTGGGAAGTCAGGAAAATCTGACAATATTGAATTTAAAATCCCCGGCCCGAAATAGTCATCCTGGTAAACAAGTAACGAACCCCTAAGGGTGCTGTTCAAGTTGTATGTCCTTCTTGCAGCGTGTCTCGCTGTTCGCTGTTCTATTTGTCGTTTTATTCTATGTATGTTGCCTGTCCCTCTCATTACGATCCATTATTCTGCCTAATTGTCCGAAACTTCTTACTGAAACGGTCATATTATATGTACATAGTTGATTATGTTAAAGTAGAGAGAGAGAGAGAGAGAGAGAGAGAGAGAGAGAATCGGATAAACATATTTTATACACTTATAGTTTTATGTACACACATTCAAGGTAAGGTAATGAAAGAAACAGGACAATTATGAGATTGTGCTTAGATTAGGTCCAGTTTGTGCGTGGTCGAGAGCACAGACAAATAGAAAGACTGTATTTCTATTTGACTGTGGTCGAGGGTGAGGACGTATAATATAGAGGGCGCTGTAACATTCAGAATGGCGTCTGACCCCCAATTCCTCCATTTGTAGAGCTCCTGTAGAACCTTGTGAAGGCGTTACTATCAGCATGTCTTTCTTAAGTATCTCCATATGTGGCTCATTATTTAATTAATGAATTAAGTTTATCGCAGCTTAGTAGTTGTGATTTATTTGTTTTGACGTACGATTGTCAGTGTAGGGTGAAAACTTGAAGAAACAATTTTGAGAGTGGGGACAAGATTCAATGTTTATACAGTTAACAGTGAGTTTGCTCATGGACATATTTTTCTAGGGTCTATAGTTTGCTCTTGTCTTCAGAAAGTTAGTTTTGGAAGTTGTATCAACTTCAGTACTGAGGGTTTTTTAATCTTATGGACAGCTACAATTAAAACAACAGGACCTTTCGTTTAGAGTTTAATGCAGCAATCCGACAGTTGTAAATGAGAGCACGCTGGGCTGTAAAGGTGTTTTGGTTCGCAACTGTCTGTCTCTCTGTCTGCCTGTCTGTCTGTCTGTCTGTGTCTGTCTGTTTCTGTGTCTGTCTCTGTGTCTGTCTGTCTGTCTGTCTGTCCGTCTGTCTGTCTGTCTGTCTGTCTGTCTGTCTGTCTGTCTGTCTCTGTCTGTCTGTCTGTCTGTCTCTGTCTCTCTCTCTGTCTCTCTCTCTCTGTCTCTCTCTCTCTCTGTCCCTCTCTCTGTCTCTCTGTCTCTGTCTCTCTCTCTCTCTGCCCGCCCTTTCCCCATATGTCGACAGCTACATTATACACACGGGTTACGGCTTTATTCCCCTTAAATCCACCTTTACTCTCTTCTATGATATCTCTGTCTCGCCTCTATCCCCCACTCTCTTTCTTTTACCACTCTAGCTATCCCAGTCCGCATTTGTGACTAAAAAATCGCCTCTGAAAAGACAACGAACTTAATTTCATTGCAGTTTGGTCAAGATAGGTTGAACCATAACGTAAAATAGTTACATTCTCTCTGCATCGTCGTACAGAGCGTGCTTTTTTTCGTACGCGCAGATCATGTACAGGGCGGTACGTTTTCCTGCAAAACGCCGGTGTGTGCCCCATATCTGTAACTCCCTACACATCAGTTTCGACAAATTGAACTGAAATACTTTAAATAAGACTAATAAAGAGAGTAAAACCATGATAAATATATTGGAACTCAAACATTGATTAAATTGCCTTCATTTTCAGACATCGCAAACACGATATACATTTCTCATACCCCAACGTATGGTAATGTTTTTATTTTCTTACCCAAACAAACCAATGAAAAAGGACATAAATTATCAAATGTAATAGTCGACAGCTAAAACATATTTCGACTGGATAACTGTACTAATGGTTTTGCTTGCTACATTTTGTGGAAAGTACGTACAGCGGCATACATAAAGTTTATTGACCCCAAGAAGTGGTAATAGTTGAGCACAAAATGTTAGCAACTTTAGAAATAACAAATCGCTATATTAACACTTTTCTCTCTCACGTTGCTTGGTTTTGAAATGACTTTGAAAACGTCCATTTATCGGAACCAAGTCGAAAGGGGCGAATGTGATTTTAAAAAAAATCTTCAAGTAGTTGGTTGGTTTTATTTCTTCTGACAGCATTGTAAAAATCGTGATAAACTATACTAATTACTGTTTAAGGAAGGCCAGTGTATTCACAGGGTTAGTTATACGAGAGTTTAATAGCTTGACAGGAATTGTTGATCAAGTACGTCGGAGGGCGTAATTTATGGCCGTTTGGAAGGTGGTATCAAAGAGACGTGACCGAAAAGGAAAGAATTTTGTGCACTTCAGGCTCATCAAACTGCAGGTACAAATGGTTAAAAGAATTGAAGGGCCGCATTCACGTTCAGTTTTGTACTTCTAAATAACCTTAAACACACAATGCAACCGCTGTCAGGTTTTGTACAGGTTTGTGTTGGGTCTTCAAGAAGGGCGCTGTCATTGCTTCGACGAGTCTCAAGTTGAATAGAATTCTGTCCATTCTGGGAGATATTTTACAGATATCGCAGTTGCACTCAACCAAGTTTGTGACATGATGAAGAATTTCCTCGTGGAGAAGACTTCAATTTTTTTTAACGATTTTAGTCCCACTTGTCACAAAACTGTTCTTAGGTTCAATCCCTTTGCGCTGATCAATCGCGTGGATCAATTCGAAAACCCGGCGATGAGGCTGATTTTCGGAGTCTCTCGCACTGCAACGCGGATGTTTACAACCCATGCCTAGCTCCAAAAATGATGTTCTCTGTCGCTGTTGGTGATCTTTAATTTTCCCTATATAGTCAAGAGATAGAAATTCCTCCTTGGTGGAGGGGGTGTACTTTGATGAACCAAATACTTTCCATTCACGAAATCAAAATAGAATTTGTACTTCACGGAACAGCTGCAGAACGACCTAATAATCAACGACAAATACACCTTGTCGATCAGGCAATCGCCTGCAGTAAGACGCCCTAACCGGGTCAAGTGTTTGTGCTCCGGATTAGAGTGAGTTGTCCCGAGTTTTTCATTTGCGCTGTGTTCATGTATCGAGACCTATTTACCCTCTTCCATTATTAGCGTGCTATACAGCACCATGAAATAGACACCTCTCATCAAAAAAGAGAGCAGACGACAGTCTTCTACCGACGACCTCACATCTGTGACTAAGAAGTTCATTCTCACGGGGGTAAAATTATTTCTCGGGGCAAAACTGATTTCCAATTTCAAGAGCAAAGCGTTTGCAATGAACAGGATGACCAAACGTAAATGTCGTGCAGCAATTTTTCACGACTTTTTATTGCGGACCCACCATTTTTTACCTAAAAGAAATTTATGCGCGTTTTTGCGATTTTTTCCCGCCGAATATCACAGCCGAACGTTTTCGCTTGCCAAAACGTACTTCGAAAAAAAATGAGTTGCACTAAGAAAGAGGTAGTCACTGACTGAACTGTTTATTTTCAAGACTCGAGCTGATTACAGTTAACGTAAATTCAAACAGACAGACAGCAATAACATCTCGATGAAAAAAAGGGGAGCGGGGCATAGTCAGAGGTTTCTCCAAGGCCAGACACGCTTTTATGGTCGTTCACTGGAAACACCTGAGGGGCGCTCACTCATGACGCTTCAATTTCACTTTTGACAAAGTACAACAAGCTAACTCGGAATGTTTGCCATAGACGTTTACGTACGCTCGCTAGTCACAAATTGACGGTTTAGGGTTGGCAGATCTCTGAGGTCTTACAATTGTTCTTTATATCACTGAATTTCTTCTTTGTATTTTAGTGTTTCATGTAGTATATCCCAACAGTTGCGCTGGGATATTTTTTGAACGTTAAAGTTTGAAAACCTCTTTTCATTTCGACAGGACATAGAATGTCCGATTATTTTCTGATATTGTCTATACATTAGTAAGCTTAAGCCCTGCCTCAAGGGGCAAGTTCAACGTTAGGTTGTTTGTGACAACAAACCTGTTGAAAGTACCGATCAGCTCTTCTTTTCAAGCGCATGTTTGAAGTATGACAGTCGAGAAATATTCGGGGATATAAGTGGTTAACGTACTTTGAAAATTCAGATTATTAATAAGAATTCCCAGTGCTAAAACTGTTTGACTGCGCTTACAGATTTCTGGTTTCAGACACCCCAGTCAAATGTCTGTCATTTGATGCTGTGATTCTTGTGGTAAAGATTAACTGTCATTGCAAGATGGCGCCCTTGAAAATTCATTCCTTTCAATGATGAGGGTTAATAACACGGGCGGTGCATTCAACAAGATCGATTATCTCAGTATCGATGTAATAATCTGACTTTAAATTATGACTTCTGAAAAGAAATGCGTTATTTGACCATTCGATTGTAATGGGTTATTAAAAACACACGTCATTGGAAAAGCTGAAAAAAATAATCTTATTTCGGATTTTTGATTTTGTGCGATTAGGACGTGTAAACCTACCCAGAAAAATGATCTCTCGTCTGTCCAATTTTTGCAGTAATGCATATCATGGAAACGCATATAGTAGCCTAACCCTACACTCAGGATATAGGCCAATTACATACATACAATACATACACACATACACACCATACACATACAGACATACATACATACATACATACATACATACATACATACATACATACACGCACAAACAGCAAGACAAACGGTCAGACAGGCAGACAGACAGACAGAAGACTAGAAGACTGACTGACTGACAGACAGGCAAGCAGATGTACACAGACCGGCAGACCGATAGTTACACCCATACACGCTAGCGGAACAGACACCTAGGCGCACATACTATGGCATACATATTGATGCTCATGACGTACCCTCTCAGAAATTCAGAAAAATTACCAGAACGAGAAGTCGACAGATATATCTGAACGACGAAACCATAACAAGCTGGTCCTTCGACACAATATGGTCTTACAAATCGATAGAAAGAACAAACAGCTAATGTATAGCGATATTAAAGGACTAAAACGGTTATTCTATTACATCTACTGTCTTAATATTTACACAACTCTGGGAATATCAATCATGAAGCTGGAATCTTTTGACTGAACGTGTTAGACAATACTCGGCAGCTGTACGCTCCATTATCATTAGCAGCCATCGAGGAAAAAAATCATTAATGAAATGTGTGCATCAATTTTTCGATGTCTGTTATTATTGGGCTACTTCAACTGGAGGGATGAATCGACTGTTATAGCTGGGTACAGAACTTCCGAGCGGTCATCACCTTGTGTGCCAGACGAAATGTACGCTATGTCTGTCTTGGAAGATTGTAAGAACACTTTCTTGCCAGCATTGTGGGCTCTTTCTCACTTTCAATTGTCTGCTCTTAGAATTTAATAAATTAATCTGAAGTACCATGACGTCATACTTTTGAAGAAAAGAGCATCACAATTACATGTTGGCGAAGACAACCATTGAAAGGAAGATAAATAAATAAATAAATAAATAAATAAATGAATAAATAAACCGTGTCGTGCCTGTATATGTATAAACATGTATGCATACATTAATACAGTTGCTAGGTGGGTAGGTGGACGAGGAGAGGATCTCTCTCTCTCTCTCTCTCTCTCTCTCTCTCTCTCTCTCTCTCTCTCTCTGCAAGTACAATATAAATAACCGCTAAACGCCGTAAGTGGAATCTCTTCTACGTCAATGAACGGTTCAAGTAGACACGATAAAAGTTCAATTTGTGTGACTATAATCTTACTCTAAATCCAGAGTAAATGCGATTTTCATCAGGATGTCAGAAACAGGCGACGCCGTGCAGTCGGGGGATTCAATAACACAGGTCTTGGTTATATATCGAACCTATAATCATCGTACGATTTGAAAAAAAGGGTAATCAAAACTTTCTAAGGATAGCGTGAAAATCTCCCATGCATGGAACCCCACCCACCCATCCACCCCTAACCATCGCCCGAGGTCACAGCTAGCACCCAGCGTAGTTAAGTGCGATTCGGTTCTACGCGATCATGTCGTCGCTAGTAGGAGGGCGCTGTGCAGCGAATGGTCGAATTTGTGACGGTAAGCCATCTCAGCTCGCCATGGCCGTAGTTACAGTTTTGACGTCATGCAGTTGACAATTTACTGATATATGATAAAGTGGTGATTATTTGCCCAATAAGAACTCCTGTGACCAAGTACACAAGATCTCCATTCTCATTACACTGAAAAAGTGACACAGAATGAAATACTCCCTCATCAGAAAATATTAAAAATGCCACGATAGTATTTATTTCCACTTTGAATGGAATTTCGATTTCCAACAAGGCTTAAAATCAAATTGATTCGCTTCTATATATCTATCCTGTTTTAATTTTACTGTATTACTCTCAAATTTTTTTTTTCAATTTAAAAGGTAGCTACATCGTCCGTACTCAAGACATGTTATATCGATGAGCATTGGCGAGCCGTCGTTAAACTCATTCATGTATTAAAATCGCTGACTGATTTTTACGACAGTCCATTCATTACTGCCGCCGCAATAACAGTTATTGATGGCGTTAATCGAGGAGACCATATTGCGGCCACGGATCGGCCGTATGGTTCTCGCATTATGAGCTTTTATAGATGAAAAGGGATGCAATTTTTGTGGAGGGACTGCGTGTTGTCACTGCAGCGAGCAAAATGCGCTGCACACAATCGATGTGTAGCAAGCCATACATGCTTTTATTGGTAGTTGTTGGTATGCTTGATTGCCTTTTAAAGTATTCCATGTTTTTGAGTGATTGGATTTTCATATAGTCGGAGTGTGTTCCTGGAATGGAGAGTGGATAATTATGGATGAGCATTACCAACTACGATTCTCTGTCAAATAAGGCCTTTGTCGGTATTGCGTGCTTGAAGTGCCGTTGTTTTTCTATGTCTTTACCATTTTCATTATTAACTCTGCCAAAATCATCGCCATGGTAACCATGAAGTTATGATTCAGTACACTTTTTGGTCGTCGTCCTAACCATCATCATCATCATCATCATCATCATCATCATCATCATCATCATCATCATTATCATCATCACCACCACCGACAACAACAACAACAACAACAACAACAACAACAACCACATCATCATCATCATTGTCGTCATCTTCGTCATCATTATCGTCACCACTAGCATCATCATAACATCACCAAAATTATAATTATCGTCTTCATTGTCGTCGTCATCATCATCATTATCTCCACCAACATCAGCACCACCAACATCATCATCATCGTCGTCTTCGTCGTCGTCGTCGTCGTCGTCATCATCATCATCATCATCATCATCATCATCATCATCATCATCACTACCACTACACCCAACAAAGCGTGATCATTACACTTCTATACGTACCATAGGTCATCAAGTAATACATCAATCCACTGGGCCTTGCACTAAGGTGCCAGTATTCATGTCTACTTTGGAAAACATATCACCTCGTTACATCTCAGTGAAGCAACGAAACTGTATTCTAATTAATGATCAATATAATCCTTTATGTATATTAATTTAACATACAAATAAACATAAAAAACGAATAAATAATTGCATAGTGACACCGGGAGAGGGCGAAATCTCCATTCGTCATCGTTCAAATCTTGACATCACAAATCTGTGTGTGTTCTGACAAATGTTGGGGAAATTTGGAAACATAACTCTTTAGACCGAAAGTTCGGTTACCAGGACACTATATTCTCGGTGAAATATCTATCTTAAACAGGCCAGCGTGAATTACAGCTGCTTCTGTTTGTGCAGTATGGCAGTGTTTCTCGACTCACAGTGGAAAAAATGGACAGGTTTCATCGCGGGAAATTCCGACCAGCCCAGACGACCACCATGGTCGAATTCGAACACAAGAAAAAAAAACAACGCTTCTAGCATACTCAACATAGCACGATAATAAAAGTCAGGAACTACTTGGTCTGTTTGTTCAAAGCCCGGGTGGGTTCTAAGTACATATGAAAAAATACTTGCCACGGGGGGAGGCCAATTCCACAAAGCTAAGTTAATATTGACCGTATCAAACAACAGAAGGTGTGCGGGTTTGGTTAACTCACTACACAAGACCAATTATGGGACAATTTGTCACCTAATACTCCCTGTTTTGAACTCCTTTCAGGTTTTTATATTCCGCCTCCTCGTTTTAATCGTGTAAGACATCACAAAGGGCAAGGGTCACGCATGAAAGGTGGGTGCCCGGATGAAAAGGTTAAAAACGGACGTGCCCCAGAGCGGTAGAGCTTTTCTCATGAATAGATATGGTGGTTTTACCGCCGAGTGAGTGTAAGTGAGACTACGTGAATTGGAACTCATTGATACTGTCTCCTTGTTTGAGGGGATCAGCACGATTTGAATAAAGAGGGCGGGACAAAGACATAGGGCCAAGTCTTGAACATGGGGAGGGGGAGGGCAGAGACGGCGCGCGCTCGCCTCCCAGGACGCGAGGGCTGCTGTCTTCGGATAAGGGATGGCTACAGTCGCTATATTTGAGCTTGTCTATAAGCAATCTAACTCTACTGAAGTTTGTGTGGCAATATTTGTACTCGCAAAGGTACATGGTGAATGTGAGGTCAATACATTGTTGACTCTGTTGGAATATAAATATGATGACTATCACAGTGATTTGGACAATCTGCACAAACACTTTGATGATAGGGATGAATATTTTCATGTTTTGTTTCAATTTTAATCGCCATTTGTTTACAGCATCTTTTTTCTAACTCAGGCTTTGTCAGTCTGTCTCTGAACACAACTGGTAATTCTTGACTCTTATCGCCCGCAGATACCAAAACCACCCTGGTAGAAGATTTTCTACATTTAATCAAATTCGCTATGTAATGTATAGTATGCTACCTCGAAATTGAAAAAAATTGCTCAAATTTTCCGTAAGGAACTGTTGAACTTCAAACCATTCTCTTTCAAAATCAAGAACAAGCACCGGCGTTTGTCTTGCCAAATCTGGCACTAGAGAAACAAATGCCCAATATTCCTCGACATTTGAAATTCAAAATGGCTGCCGTCCCTCTTTAACTCTATGAGGAAAATATAGTTATCCATTTTCACAAAAATAAGCCGATGACAAGTTTATATAGTCCACGAGCTTCAAAATGAAAGCCCACAAATGGTAGATTAAAAAAATACCGTGAAAAAAAATCTTGTAAAAAAAGTTAGAGCCCAAATATCTGTCCCCGAGGCACATTCTACCGTGAAACGCGCTACGTTTATCTGAGTTCGAGAACAGACAAACGGGAAACAGTCACCAGTGTTTTACATTTGATAAACGAGCGATTTGTCACTCTAATATGAAAGTTGTTGAAATCCCGCCGGCTACGAGATGTTATCACCCATAAGACTAGCATTTAACAGAGAAGACAGTCATATCCGTTATTTCTGTAACACCGTGATTAGCGTAAAACGGATACCCCGAAATCGTAGTCATAAGTCCAGTGACACGGTACACGGATCAGTAAACGAACTTTTCTGTAATGCTGCAATACATTAGCTTACACATAAAGTGACAACTATTAATTTCATTGAAGGCAGATCGAATACAATATTTTTCGGTGCTCAATTTGAATGAATTTTGAACTGTACAGTAAATAAAGTTTTGTGTGTCTTGTTCCTGTGAGTCCCCCCCCCCCCGAGTAAAAACGGGTCTGGCGGCCATTTTGAATCATAACATCAGCAAATTTTGCATAATTCACTTCTCTTGTCCTAAACTTTGACTTCCAGTCTTCCTCTCCTATATGGAAGAGAATGGTTTAAACTTTCCTTCGGCAGAGTATGAACAATTTTATTAAACTTCTAGCTTCGAGACGACTACAATATATTGGCTCGCATCAAGTTGGCCATGAAAATAGATGCCCGATTCATCTCCTTCCTTTAGGTTCACTACAATTGGAGCCTTTGATGGCCTCCGTCATAAAAATTTGATTCGTAGGGAACTTTGTCAGCACGATATGCGACAGATGATGAATTTTATGCATCAATTTTCGAGATACGGCTGTCATAGCGCTGTTTTTTATGGTTCGGAACTTCCGTTACAACGAAATCCACTCAATGTTTCGGGGCCTTGTGAATAAATGCCGTAATGGTGGCGGAAGTCACGTTTCGGAATCATGGCGTCATCTCCAACGCGAGATCTCGTGATAACGGGACAAACTATTGAATTCGACAAAATTGAAATCTGATGCCCGCGCAATTTCGAATTCGTTTCGATAAGAAACAAATGATTGTCGATTGAATTCATCGTTCATAAACTTTTATTGCTTCGTTCAAAACGGAAATTGCAGATTTTACATAGGACCTCTACCGCTATAAATCTCTTTATTCTCATAAGCTCCTGCCTAAACTGTTGTTTTTGTTCCGGCCGATCTTGTTTTCTTTCTTGTCTAATATATCTACATTCTGACCCGATGTACTGCGCGCCAAATCTCTCTTCGTTCCCTGACCTTCCGACCCACTCTCGCGCCTCCTTGTCGCCTGTTTTGTGAATGCACGTTACACTTGCCATCGGTCAGAGAACAAAGATCCCAAAATATATCCGTGTTTGATTTTCAAGCAGTAAATCGTCTATCTGATTGGCAGGAGAGAAAAAGCAGGCCAGTAACTTACAAAATTTTCCAATATGTTCCATTGTCCTGGACGTTCTATCAGCTAAATCTAGTGTTCGATATTTTCCATTTGGCAAAACAAAACATATGCGCGTTTCCGGTAACCCGACCTACCCTAGAACAACCCGCCGACCCTATTGTTTTCCGCATTTCTTGAAATTTTGAGTAAATTACCTGAACTTACCGTATTTCATGGGTCTCGGCCAGCTAAAAGTAAAGTAAAAAAATCCCCGACCTACCTACCCTAATTTTAAGAGGCATGTTAACGGAAACATGTATTTTTTTATTCGGCCATATTTATGTCCTCTTTATTGAATTCAGTTTCTTATTCCACTCACAAAATCATGCCAAAATGTCTAGGGTGCAACGTGCCAACACAACCTGTACATGTGTAATATAACGTTCAATGGAATTTTTGACCAGTGAATTATTGTCAGGTTTAAAATTATCGGTCAATAATAACATTGTCGTACTATAATTAATTTGTCAATAATAGCATTGCGTACCACAATTGTATATAAACAATGTATTGTCTGAACGGGAGGGGGGGGGGTAATAATTTGCATTCCAAAATACCTCAGAGGGCAGAATAAGTTCATTCTGTTCGTATTTTAGGACACAATTCTGAAAATATTATCAAAAGTGACCAAGTGTTGTACATTTTAAAGGAGATTTTCACAAACGACATACAACGTCTTCTTTGAGAAGGGAACAGTGGCTTTAACGTTTGATGATTGTTTCATTATCAGTTTGTTCTGAATTTCAACTGCAAGTTCTTGATCTCCACCAAAAAGCACGTTATAGCACCCACCATAGAGCTTGTCAAGAAACACAACAGTCTAAAGCGCACTGTTATAGTTTACATTTGAATTATAGTCCTGACACCAAGGTGTATTGATACAGACTGAGTTGACAGGCTAAATACTGTGTGTCTCAACAGTATAAAAAACAAACACTAGTTGACTTTTAAAACAAAAACAATAAAAACCCATCGAAACTTACCGCTTCTGTCCCTTTAATTCAAATCAATTTACATGCACTTAAAATTCGCATTTGGTCAGGTTTAATCTACTGCTGGAGACGGCTGTTGCTAATGCATGTTTTCCACTGACGCAAACTGAATCCTAGTAAATTTTATCACATCCCAGATTTATTCGTCTCTATAGCGATCATTTACCCTCCGCAGGTAATATTAGAGATTTTCGAGATTAGAGTTGACAATGCGATAATATTTGTAATATTTGCAACAGCTGCATTTGATGGGAAATACGGGCTGATAGTACGGCACTTCCCGGCGCATTGTCGGAGATGCCGTTAATCGATACGGCATTTTCAGCGCTAACAATGACAAGTATGTTATCTGACGCATTGTGTCGGATTATCATTAATTTGATACACAGGCACTTTAAAGAAATATCGCGGCACGCGAACCGTGGCGCCATTTTAATCGACCTGTGGCGGTAATTTTTGCAACGGATGCCTCGCGTGAACCAGCGAGGGCGCTACACCGTTAAATCAATCAGTGAACCGCTTTCTCCTTTGGCGGTAAAGGAGAGATTTCCTCCCTCAAACTACCAGAATGGTTTTATGAGAATATTTGTAATCCTTAAACGACGAATGATCAATCATGTTTGCCATTCAAATAGGAATGAATCTTATAAGGAGAGCGCCGGCGGCACACTGTTGAAATAGGTGAGAGCATATGCTCAACACATTAGTGAACTTTATGATTGCACGCAAGCCAATCGCTGCAGGAAGTCTACTTGAATAATGTCCCTCATTATTCTCGGGATGTTTGTTCTACAAAGACCCGAAACATATGTATCTTGGATATTTTTAATTGCAAGCTCGGATGCTGAACATTTTTCAGGGATACTTATGCAACTCGAGGCGATAATGGAATGAGCTACACAAAAGGGGAGCTTTTAAGACTCATTTTTCAATCGATGTGTCGTCATTTTTATACGTGCAGGCCGCGCAAGTCTTGCTGTGGGTTGCCTTTTTTTCTGTCTCGTTGTTGAAATTTGTTCAGAGGTGGTTGATGTATACCGTAGGGGGCGCCCGAGACGATAAATGTCGTGTCGATACAAAGACTCCCTCTACAGATGTTACTTGTACACTTTCCCGGCGTTGCCTTGAATATTTGAGAGCGTTGATATATTTAAATCGATTTGTTATTCTCATGTCGTTTATTTTGATAAGTTTGAAAAAATTTATATCATTTTGAGTGCACTCATTTTAATACGTTGAAGCTGTTAAAGCGCCACTGATGAGGAAAACAGTGTAGTGCTATAGCAGAGGGGCCCCCCTCTATCGTCCATGTTAGTACTAATGACTAACGCAGCAGAGGTGCCAACAGATGTTTTATTTTTGGCATTATTTAATTAATGGTAGTCTGACAACAGACGAATGGCGAAATGAATGCTTCCATCTGCATCGTTCAAATCTGCCTTTATCGATGATAGTCTACAAGAAAATGGCGCCGTTTTCTACAATTTATCGACCACGCTCCCTGCAACATTCAGCGATAAAGTCGAGTTTTCGAGCACACGACTTCACTCCCTCCCCGCCGTAAATGAAATGGCTCTTTCCTTACGCGCGGTCTTCACAAGGGGGAAAATAGCGATACAAGTATGCCGGGGTCCCCAGACGTACCTTTAGAACGCCCGAACAAAAAGGCAAACATGCGATGCAGTCTCTATTACCTTTGAAAAAGCAATAAAATTGGCACATCTGTTCATGGGATTGTCGCGTTGCTGAGAGGCAATTCTGTGTAACCTCTTTGGAAGCGGAGTTTACCCAGCTTCAAACAGCCAGAGTACAGGCCTTTCAAAATTCACCGAGTGAAATGGAAGATGGCTGCGGCCGGAGGGACACTTTTAAATAGACGCATTACTTTTCAAATGTCTGGTAATTGGTCTTCCATTGTGATTCGCTTATCGGTACAACAGCGATTGTGTCGTCCACAAGCGCCCATTTGTTCGCTAACGTAAACATTAACCCAACCACCACAATGAGGGAACCCGGTGAGGGGAGCGTTTCTTGGCGATGTAGAAAATTCCCGACGGAGTCTGGACGTGCGTGTGTTATTTCTTCGCCCATGACTTCGGGCCATCCGTGTTTTGAATTCAACTGCGGTGATTGTGCACACATTATTATTAAGGCTTGCTCGAGGTTTGACCAAGGACGCAGTAAAACTGTACGTTAAAAAACCCCATCACACAGCGGCCGCGTTATTGCGAATTGCCGGTAAATTTGCCATGTAATCGCCCCTAAAGGATGTCAGGACCGTAGTCAGAACGAACGGCATCGTGTTGCAAACTTGTAAACCTTTCGACGGACAAGATTCGCAACTCTTGATAATATGTGACATCACGATCCTTTTTGTTTTTAGAAATATGTCAAGTTTCTCTACAGTATCTTTAATATAACAAAAAAGTGTATGAGCATTATTATTATTTTGTCTACAATTAATTGTCTACAATTTAAATCACGACTAGATAATAAATTGTCAACATTAACAGAGGAAATAACGCATACATGTCGTGTTGAAAAATGAACACTTACTATTTCGGCATGATTTTGAACACCCCAAGTACCGTAGACAGTAGAAGGGCGCCCTCTAAAGTCAATAAAAATACCGATAGACTTGCAGGTTACTCAATGGTATATATCAACATGGACATGCAAATAAATCTGTTGTTGCCCTTCTGATACGTTTGTCAACAGAACTATTGAAACTATGACACGGCTCCGTATTTCGTTTTTATTGACAAACTTCAATGTGTGATAGAGTTAAGTAAAGTGTACAAACAATTACTGTCAAATGTTCTTATTACAAAGTTATCACTGGCCTATGTTCTGTCACCTAAATTCGGCCACAACTTTACATAAATTTTGCGCGTCGCTTACGTCATTTGGTTTGAAACAAACACGAGGCACAACTGCTATCGATAAACGTTACTGCATTACGTATACCCTCACATACGAATCAAATGGTTCACAAAATTACGAAAAAGATCGTTTGTACTTGTCATTTCATGAAGTAATATTTACTTTTCAGTCAATGTAATCAGAGCTGACAGTTGTTAAACAGTCACTGCCTTATTGAGCACAGCTGTTACAGTTTTTTTAATTATCATTATGAGTTTTCAATAAAATCATTGTGTTTTTATCGTCTGGTCCGCGTCTTGTCGCTTATACGCATGACACCATTTAGTCTCAGACTGTTAATATATATATTCCAGTCGTGGTTCCAAGGTTGCGTTTGTAAGAGGAGTGTTCTTATTTTAACCAATTCCGTTGTAACTTCTCATTCGTCTCCAATTTTTTAACAGTCCAACAATATTTAACAATGTCTATGTTAGCCCATGCTTCCCTGGTAAATTCAAAACATTCCAGCATTCTGGTCCAAAAATGAGTTTCACGTTAGACATGCGCCTCAGTACCGACGTCGATGCCACGTTCCTTGGCATAAAACTAGATTTAGTTTTTCTCTCGCATTTCCGAAATACAAGAGTAGGAGAGTTGCTTCAGCAATATGAAAAATCATCGAAAAAGGAATGATCTAGGGGCATATAAATGATCACTAGCATTTGATGACAGCCAATACAGATTTTTCATTGGAAGACAAATTACTAGTATTCTCTGAGCAAATAAAGTAAACAAAAGAATATGGCCATCCTTTAGAAATACTAAAACATCTTTGTTCGAAAGGAGCCTTATTGTCTTGACAAAGATACATTTATGTTTGGAATAGAAGCGATTTGTCAATAAATAAAATAGTTATCATTGTTGCTATGAAGACATTTTCCCAGTCAGCTGAAGAAATATCATGTTTTTACAGATGACAGATTTATTTGTGTGGGTAGATTCAATAAAATTGTGGTAGAGGTTTTATGAAAACAACAATTAAACACGTAATGAGATTTTTAACAGATATGTGCGCTCGCTCATTATTTGTAAACGTTTCGCTTAATTGAAGCAATCAATCGATTCATATTATTCATTTAATAATCAACTATATTACCTTAAGCTGTTACTGCAATCAATCGTTTGTGACATATGTCGTTGCTCGTAGCTGGTTCAATAGCGATGTACCCGGTCGATGACGACAGAATTTGCCAGAGATGGAAACAACGGGCCTTTTATCCTGTCTTCGCTACCCGCTGTGTACACACGGAAGAATTGCAGAAATGATTTCATCGTACATTTTGGTAAATATAATGTAGTAAAAAAAATGTATGGCAGGTCTTGACGAACTGACTGATAAAAACGAAATGATAACAACTGTGTAACTTTCGAATATATTTTCATATTTTTTGTTCATTATTAGACTTGCAGACACAACGCACTTTACACAAAGTTCAATGCCATTGTTGATCACCGAATTCTAGTCCGAACTTAATTAAACTTAATCATAAACAATAACAAATACAATATTTCACAATTAAGAGTTCTTTGTCTTTTGTGGAAAAATACCTTTAATTTTAGATAAGATTTCAGAGGACATTAGGTAGTATAATACCAATAACTGTAAACACATAACATTATTTTTCTTCTTGAAAAATAATATATATGTAAAAAAGCAATGTACAATCTTTATGATAGAAAGAAACATGTTTTAATTAAAAAAGACGGAAAAAATAACAAGATATTACGCAAATACAGGTTATGTTGACAATTGAACACTAGGAATCTCATGGTAATTTATGGAGTGAAACAAGAAATGGTACTTCTCTCTCTCTCTCTCTCTCTCTCTCTCTCTCAAAGAAATGGTACAGAGTCTTTTACAAAATGGCGAAATAAATTTGTTTGAATTTCTGAATTATTCGCTTACAGCTTTCTAAAATTGTAATATAAGCTAAATTTTTAACAGTTAGTTGAACCCAGCTACACATCTGCCCGTCTCATTTGTATTTGCCAAACGATATTAAAGTGATAACTATGTTTTTAGTATTTTGGCAGTCGTTTTACATTATTTGTTTGTGAAATTTTCCAAAGAAAAAGTGGCTTAGCCGACCTAAGCATAAATGAGAAGAAAAGTGCTGTGAGCAACAAACCCCATCTCATGAATACAGAGGTCGCTGTTTTTCGCGGTGACGGTAATATTAAGCTCCGTGACAAATCGGCGGGTATTCGTTGAAAGAAGGTCCCCCGAGGTCATGGCAGGGCGCCCTCGGGGTGAAAATGTTGAATACATTTGCAGAACAAATGTTTGTGATGAACATGTATTAGACTTTGTGACCTCAAAGACCTACGATAGAACGAACAATAACGGTGTTGTGCATGAAGTATAGGGATTACATTGCACTTACCGGCGACACATCGTCGAGCTTAGGGCGCCCTCTAACGATCAAGTAAAAAGATGTGCCTTCATCGGTGGGATATGAAAGTCCTTGTGTATCTCAATGTGAACACAGATATCGTCCACAAATCCGAAAGTGTAGGAAGACAATTTTATGATTTCCTATAAACTAAAAGCCACTCATTTCAAGGTTGTTTTTCAGGGCTTAAATGTCACGGCGTTTTGTGGTTTGATCCTCATGGGCAATAACATTTTTCTCAGATCTCAGATCCAAGAGTGATCTGAAGAGTGGCTGCTTCAATTTCTCTGAAATTCATAGGATTTATTCTAAAAAAAAATTTCTTTTGCAATCACACTTAAAGAGAGCTTGGTTAAAGGTGATCCACTGAACTAGCAATGTATGGCAAACAAACTTGGCAGAACATCTTTCCGAAATAAAAGTCCGTCAACAGAGGGCGCTCAATCGTCGAACGTAAACACGGTTCTCATTCAGAAGTAGATTTAAATGCAGATTCGTTTTATTTGCTATATTGTTTTAATAAATTTATCTTTCCAAAAAATTCTCATTCAATTCGTTGCACATTAAAATGACAATGCAAGTTTCTGATTACGATATTCAAGTTTCTCAAGATACTTTGTCGAACAGTGTGCTCAGCGATTTACACTGGTTGTAGGTTAGCATTGATTCGGCCGTTTTCATTGGTTTTTGCTAGGTAATATGTCACCCTTAAACCCAAGGGTAAGGAAAACCTCTGAGTGTTCGTCAAAGTAGAGTCTATTTTCAATAATGGAGGTGGGATGGGGTAAGTGGGACGATACATAGGGAAGCCAGGTATATAACATCTTCTGATGAAATTGCCCTATTCCGAAAATTGCAATGCATTGGGCATTCCAAATAACATAGGATTTTTTATTTACTTTGCCAACAAGACATTACAATTGACTCCTCCATTCATAGGTGCATTCATGATAACATAAAAGATTGTGTCTGTCAGTTAGGAAATATTGTTTGATGACGAAATATTTGAAATAGTACCCAAAAATAATCATTTTTCTTTTCAAGTAGGAGCTGGCGAAAATTTGCAAATAAAAGTAATGACATAATACTGGGTTGAAGTTGGCGCTTTGAGCAACTAAAAGAGCCGGGCGTTGATCGCTTTGTCTGGTAAACACACAGAATATTTAAGCAGAATATTTGGAAAGTATAATAATTTATTTGTCACTTTCCGGCATGGGAATATTCAGTGATTTGCTTTTATGTTATCAGTTGCACGGCCATTAATTCGTATTTTGATTGAACAGTGTACTTTGCCCTATCGGTTTAAAATCTCGAATACCTGCTCATAAATAATTGCGTTTGGGCAAACAACAAAGGTGTAAGGGTAAAAGGTACAGCGACTTCTCTTTTTCTTTTAAGATGTCAGTAGTGTTGACTTCTGTGAGCTAACAGTTCCGTATTCCAAACGAACGGTATGTCACTGTTCACTGGCACGGTCGTCTCGGCCTATCAGGCCAAGGTTGTCGGTACGTGTCGAACGCGATGAACATCGCCCTCCCGAGGTTGTTGCTACTGCGTTTGTTCAAGCATTTCTACCATGCAGCCTATACATGAATAACGCCATCGTGTTAAACAGAAGCAAATGTGCGAACGGGAAGCAATTGGGGTATCATAATATACAGCTAATGAGCATATAAAATAATAGTAAGCTTATTGGATAAAAACACTGCGAGAAATTTGATGAGACTGGACGGAAAGTCGGGCGTGTGAAAATATGACCCGTACTACCACAGAGGGAGGCATGTTTTTAAAAAACTGAAAAACATGATGGGATAGGTTCTTGATATAAAATTTTAGTATATTTGTTTCTCTTCATGACGCACTGAAATAACATAGTATAAGTTTCCGTCCAATGACCAGCCCAAGGTTTCCGATGCGTTTTGGATATATAAGCATACAATGGCTATGTTTACGTACATGTTGTTGACATTTCGGACTAATTTGTGACGTCAACATCCTTATCAAAAACAACAACAGTATCAGTGATATCAGTCAAGTAGTCACGTGTTCATAATTTCGTGCTGAACTCAAGAGTGTTCAAACATGGCTGAAAGAGTACCGCATGAAATTCTTGCTGATCGGCGGAAACGGGAAGGGTGCGAATGCAAACAGAAATACCTACTTGTGTGTCTCGTTATTAAAGGCAATGCACTTTGCGGTTAGTTGGTGAAAACCGTCCCCAATCTTAATCCGTTTCCTTGTTTATGTTTCGTCAACGGAAAATGATCACGACGACATAAGAACCATGACTTTATCAACCTTGGCTTCGCAATGACAACGACATGTTACTCTTGGCGCGTTGATCAAAAAAGTCGTGTCAGATTTTCTCTATTCCATCCGGTTCAAATGAAATGACAAATAAAATGACAGTCTGCTACCAGCACGGCAGAAGATGTTTACATCTACGTTACTTATGATCAGTGAACTTAAAGGGACAAAGTCGGCCATTTTTCATGAATTTTTAGACAAGATTTTGGTTTTTAGGGTTTAGAGTTAGACAAGATAAACGAAACTGTTACAAAAATGAATTAATGGTCATGACCATTAATTCATTTTCGTGCTGGTTTCATTTATCGTGTCTAAAACCGGGGTCGAATATATGCATGGTCACCCATTTATTCAGTATCTTTCGATATGTCAAACAATATAAGTAGTATCTCGCATCAAACGAATTTCATGAAAAATGGCCGACTTTGCCCCTTTAAGCGTAGTCATCTAGATCTTGATGCTTGTCACAATGGTCGCTGTTTGTAAACATCCCCTTTTTTGTTACTCTAACGTCGGTGGTTGGAGCTTGGAAACAAAAACAACAAAAACAGGAAACAGAATGACAAACCTCGTCGCCTTGTGAGAGATACATGATGATGGAAATTGCACTTTTAATTTCATGCTTTGACCTTAATAAGACACTTCCAGGAAGTAACTATAGCTATTAAATTTCATATGCGTGTGCAGAGTTTTGTCGTGAAAGGATTGTGAAATTGTTTATTGCCGTTCGCAATATTTTTCTTTTGCTTCATATTTTGCATGTTATAACTTGATGTTCAATGACATTCTGCAGTGGTTTGACGTTATCGTGCGAACGTCATCGAAAACAGGTTTTGTTCAATGCATGACGTTGGGGGACTTATAGCCAATGAGTAAGTTCAGGCCCCTCCTGCAGAGTTCATCAGTGTCCTCAGTACAGTTTTCTCAATAAAGTGACGTTTTTATTGTTAACTATTTGCGAGTCCGATTTCATCTGACGTCCGCTGTAAAAGAACCACCCCCTCAATTTTATGGATGTGTGGCTCGGGGTGACAGTGTAGGACATGGCCGGCCATAGAGGTCGCGACGCGACAGGAGGTGAGTCATATATGGTCGAGGTCGCGTGATGCCAGCAGTCACTGAAAACTATTTGTTGTTTTTCTCGATGCAGAGGTCAATGAAAGGTCACGCATATTTATTTCTAACTACCAGGGTTTGCTTTATTACTATTAGATAAACTTTGTGCTGCCATTGCAAAGGTATACTCTCACTGGCATCATTGTTGTTGTTGTTGTTGTTGTTGTTGTAGTTGTTGTTGTTGTTGTTGTTTTGATGATGATGATGATGATGATGATGATGATGATGATGATGATGATGATGATGATGATAATGATGATGAAGAGGAGGAGGAGGAGGGGTGATGTTATCGTCGTCGACGATGCTGACATGCGCGTGCCGTTGTCTGTTGATGATCAGCATTAAAATCAATAATATCGGTTCCCCAATATCTGCTGATACGGGAGAGCATGTTGATCGGTTGGTTTTAAAGGGAGGGGGTCGTCGGAACTGCGCGTGTGCGACATTTTTGTTTACAAACAATGCATTTCATGCATGATATCTATATGCATCACGTCAACATAGCTGCAACATTTAAATGTCACGATATTCATTGTTAACAAACATGTTTTAAATTTCATCAATCGCCAACGTACCCTATACAGTGTTTACATCGATCGTGGGGGTCCCTGGCAACCTTTGGGCAGAGTTCTGACGACCACTTCCCTTTCTAACATTTTGAAGAGACAGGGAACACTGTATCGTTTCGTGTGTACTGTCTGAGAGCATTTATTCTGGTATCTACGAATGCACATATCCATATACCAGGGGGAAATGTGTACAAACTGGGAGCATGTGGCAGGGAAGTTTCACTGAGAAAAGCAGATCGCTTCGATCAATTGGGCCACTTTCTTTCCTGAAACCTTTACACACGGGAGAAAAGGCGCCAAAGTATTTGTGGAAAGTTTGCAGGTGAAAATATCGAAACCGGAGCATAATCACAACCAAGCAGTATTTCTTCGCCCCCAGTTTTTTGTCACTTTTATTTAACAATGACTTGATTGCTATACGTAAGGTAAAAATTGTTTTGTTTTGTTTTGTTTTGTTTTGCTAGGAATTTTTGTCTTCTTTGTCTCACAAGTCCATCTATAATTTTTGCTGTGTGGTTTTCTGAATTTTATATCGAGTCCTATTAGTTTAAAGAAAAATGAATTGTTGAGGACATAATTATGCAGTTGTATCTTTTACAGTCACGTATTTAATTAATCATGATTTGCCCTTTTTCTTCGTTAGGATTCGGTAACAAATTGTTGACTTTCTGTGTGTCATACATGTTTGACCTTTTGGGGATAATTACTGTCACAAATGAATCAATCAATCAATACGTTTGTACACAGATCCACTATGTTAGCAATGGAACTGCATTATGAATTTTGCAAATATCCCAAATATATTCACATGCTTGGGTTCGTAATGCGCTTCGGGAACAGATATTCGGACTCTGAAATGTTTCCAATACTCATCTGGTCGACTGCTTGGGACTTATTTAATGCCTTTGGAGTAGGTCAAGCTTTCACAGCTTGTGAAAATAATGTTTGCCATAGTATGGCGGCCATTTTGAATTTCAAATTTCGGTAAATGCTAAGTAATTTGTCTTTTTAGTTTCAAAATTTGCACTGTGACCCTGGATTTTTATTTTTTATTATGTAAGAAAATGGTTGAAAGTTTCCTCGAGGAAATTCGAGCTATTGCCTTTCTTAAGTAGATAGCTTAAGTTCTATTAGCTGCGATTATTGTAAAAAACGGTGTGGAGAAGTCGGAATTCGTCAGACTTGTCGGTAAAGTTGACTCTATATCGAAAATGCTACTTCAGAGAAATTTCAGCTCAGGCCGGTTCATACAGCAACCAACACAGATTCATGTAGAGACAGTATATTCTTGAGTATCTTGTTTATTACGTCACATTTACGTCTGAACGGTGATCTAACAATTTCACATAAAATTGCTCAATTTATAATGCGAAAGTCTCATGTTCAAAATGTATCTCAAATTTGCTCTCCATTATCATGTGACAAAATTGTAGCAACTGCTTTGTCGGAGATATGAAATATGCAAATTCTCTCTGCCAATATTAAACATTCACATTTCGGCATCTTCTTTCTTTCGTTTCAAGACTTGATTAGATAAAAAGATTAAGATAGCAACATTAAACAGCTTGCCGTTATCTAAACTGGTCATCAGATATTAGCTTCTGAGAAAACATGACATCAAAGCATTTCTAATTAAAAGGATTAAGATACTAACAGGTGTAAACAAGATAGGTTTTTAATTATAAGCTGATCACGAGTTATCAAAGTATTGCATTTCACACCTGGTACGATTAAACACGTTCATTACCTTTACGTAAATATTCACTGGCACCACTCTAATACCACATATCTCCACCCTTTCTCGAGAAAAAGCAAGGTTTTTTAATTGATTGCGCTCTATGGTTGTAAAAATCAGTACGTGTTCATGTATAGTTCAGTTGATCGATCCAGAGTTCCGAGTCCAATACTGTAATACACTTTTGCTTCTATAATCAAAGAGGTGCTTTGTCTGTTTGTTTGTTCTTGCTCTTGTCGATGTCGACTATCTCAGCGATCAAGCGTCGTCCACTACTGCCCTGTCTCCAGAAGTACACCTGTAAACATTCTACGGCAATTACACTCAGCCATACACAAATAAAATTACGAATAGATCAGCAAGAAGATTTACGCGTGTTTATAATACATACCACAAATTAACAGACAATAATCTACTTGAAGAGTAATTACCGGTAGATATACATTATTTATATTCTTGATAACGCATCTGCATTTTGATTACAAAATCCTTGATAGTGCTGAACACTGAAGCAGTGAGGAATCTGTTGCGAAGTCACTTATCATAAAGTAGACAGCGATTTCCAGCCAAAAATATCCATGCACATTATCGTAACAGGGAACATCAATAGTTCGAAGTGGAACGAGTAATCTTGGTTTCGAAAGGCGCGTAAACACGGATTCAAAAACGAAAAGTGTGTTATACAGAATATGGCGACACAGACAGGGCTGAGGAAGAGACCGGGTCAAGGCGTGTGAATTTATCTTCAAAGTGCAT
>LD353047.1:45376-58466 GCA_001465055.1 Ptychodera flava
TTTAATTAAACTGACGTCAAACAGATCGGCTATTCCCTTTACTTAGACATTATTTTTGCGGTTTTGACATGAACGATCGTGAACCTATTAATGGAGTCAGCAATATTTGAAAAATCTATTTAGATATTTTTATTGTATCATTAACCATAATTATGCATGACACTTGAAAGAAAGAAGTGAGATATAAATAGCAGTGAGTTTCATTGCGGACAGCAAAACTGTCACGTCGTGGCAATCTATATAATGGTTTCATTCCACATATGTCTATCATGTGCAGGTCTTGCGTCATCGAAGTTGCATTTTGGTACAAGTGTCAAGTAAAATAAAGTAAAATATGTCGATACGTCAAGAAAAATGCGAAAAATTGGAAAGTTTCGGTCTACTATGGTGCAAAATATTCCGTCGATAC
Organism: Ptychodera flava; assembly: GCA_001465055.1. NCBI lineage: Eukaryota > Metazoa > Hemichordata > Enteropneusta > Ptychoderidae > Ptychodera > Ptychodera flava. The sequence continues at coordinate 45,786 of LD353047.1, forward strand.
CTTGTTTATATTTTGAGTATGACGGTTATCCAGAACATTATGCGAAAACTAATGATGTCAGTCTCGTATGTATAATGAAGACTGGGTTAACAGAATGTCTGTGAGAGAGAGAGAGAGAGAGAGAGAGAGAGAGAGAGAGAGAGAGAGAGAATTTGAGTCAACCCGTCTTTGCCACACTGTTTCAACAGTGTGAGGTTTTCTACTCACAGAAAATCATCATGATTATGCCCCTTATGGTGACAGATCTCCAGTCTTCAAAAATCGTAATTTCTTTCTTGACTTCAGCCTGATTGAATCTCTTTTGAAACAAACAAAATAAACAAACAACAAATAAGTTTTGCCCCTTGTTAATGCGAAGATTATTTTTCAATGGAGCTAAAACAGTTAATTTGGGTTTGTGGAGATATTTAATATACCTGTCAATTTGATGTATTTTCAGCGCTGCTCGAAATCTCGTCCAAAATCCGTACGGTAGTCCTGGTTGTTATTCTTGACCAAGAAAGAGAATATTGTTCTATAATTTAAGTTTCTACTCCTACTACTACTACTACTAGTGGCAAATATGTGCAACCATGTTCGAGATGCGGAAGAGCTAAGTTCATGAAGTTGGAATGCACCCTGGGTACAAATATCAAGACTCTCAAACGTTTTCGCAATCATGAAATTTTGCACGGTGACCCCTGATTTTTTTTTCTTATTTCGAAAGGAAATGGTTATATAGATTCCTTACGAAATATTTGAGCAAAATTTTAAGAAAGTTTAATAAGTCACTGCAATTTCAAGCTCAGGATAAATGTAATCCATGCTGTTGGAGGATGATGATGCGGTCAATGTGATAATAACTCTCTTAGCAATCCGGAGCCAAACTTAGCACACACACACACACACACACACACACAAACAAAAAATGCTACTGATATCCATCTGGGTCTCCCCCGCCCACCCGCAAATCAAGAGCGGACAATGTAGTAGTGTGCCTGCTTCACCACACCGTAATTTGAATCAGTGCTTTCATTTCTTGCATGCTTTCTTTACCAGGCGTAAAGTTACTCGTAAAAAACTGGTGCCAAATATTGATATCCATCACCACATGCATTTCAAATGCAAATTATGCGCAAGTACTTACGAATATCGTTACCATAGTATTGAAACCAATTAGTTTGCAATGTTTGTTAGCCGACCCTGCAATGTTTGCTGTTTAAGCACAAAAAAAAATTTTTCAATTGCAATTTGAAACAGACCAATTTTTATTCCCTGCTATCAATTATGGCTTGCGAAATTGCGAGATACTTGCAAAGAGTGCTGGTAGAAATCTGCAAGATATCGGTTTATCATGATGCAGACCTGGCTTTCACCTCGTTTCGCCATGTTTAATTCACAAAAGACAATTTCGACCGAAGGTATTGGTAATTCATAAATTCCCTTATATATCAATTTATTCATTAGTTACAGTCGTAGATTGTTTAATTTGCGAAAAAAAAAAGAAATAAACTTTTTTGTAGTTGTATTTGAAAAATTCAGTATACTTCGAAAAATTTATTTCTATTCTCATTTTTGGCACAACTCCATTCAAATTGCGTCATGAAATGTCAGGCAGATTTTGCATAAAGTCAATTTTTCACTGAATGCGGGCGTGTAAAACAAAGCCGCGATGCCTTCAGCTGCCTTACACCACAGAAAACAACGGCCTAGATTCGACAATTCGGGTAATCAGATCTCTCTTCCGGCATTCTTGTTGTTCTATACATGCACATCTAATTATTGAAGTATGTATAGATAACAGGTCCCGTTACTGCTCAATATATACGAACGCGTGAGATGCAACAAAGGGCATATTGTCGTACATTTTGTTTCAAACGAAAGCGAGACTGAGGAAAAATGGTTAATTTCGTCTCAGATGACTACCCATTGCAGAAGTCGACGTGTAAAAATTCATCAGATTACAGACAACATTCGTGCAGCACTTCCAGGTTTATTAAATTTGCCTGTAGGAATTCTGATAGCCTATTTAAGGAACCTCCCAGCACAAAATATCAAAACCTATTTCCCACAACGGAAATTTCCACGGTTTAATACAAGCGTGCTGCTTCATATCAGCAGAGCCATAGAATGATGAGCGTGCATAGTATAAATTTTCGGGGAAACGTTTGGTTCCCTCACGAGTCCTCTCATATTTCCCTTTATCATCGTACCAAACCCAGTCTGATCAATGCTAGGCTTACTGTTACAGGGTATTGATTTCCGGCTTCCATGTGACGTATTTCTGTCACTGTCAACTTGACCGTGACGTGGATCTGCGTGTCTCAGAGCTGTTGATGTTTGTGTTTACATTGGCAGAAGGAAAATAAACATGAGAAACACGACGTTGTTTATTTGAAGGTCTGTGTCTGTCTGTTTGTCTATCTGCTTGTCTATGTCTCTATATGTGTCTGCTTCCCATACTACAAGTTTGCCATGTTTTCACAACACAACTTTGCCAGATGATATCACTAGACCAACAAAGGTGGCATACAAAGTGTTCCCCGAAAGGAGATGATTACTTTTCGAAAGTTAAAAAGTTTGACAAAAACTATAAGATGGTTTGGTTTTTCTGTAGATGTTTCTTATGACGTCATCGTTAAGTGACATCCTTTATCTGAGAATCCAGGAAGCGCTCTGGCGGCCCTTGAATGCAAGCAATGCGCGCATTGTATGAGAAAGCAATCCCTTTTGGATTTTTTGTGGTATTTGATCATATACTTTTCATGATTGAAGTTGATAACACTCCCAATCAGTTGAAAATTGTAATCTGCCAAAGTTTGTCGAGTAGACATTTCAAGATTAGCACAGGCCTAAATAAGGATAAACAAACAAACAAACAAACAGATAAATACATAAATAAATAAATAATGATAAAATTGCCAAAAAGAACAAAAATTTAATGTTTTCACAAAATTGGTATTTTCTGTCTAGTGAGTTTCATTAGCTGTCTCGACTTGATCGAAACCGACCTTTCATTTAGTTTCCAAGTGAAAGTGTACAAGTCAAATCGGTAGACGGCGGAGATAATAGGCCTAGTCGAACGCGGCCACATCACGCCCGCGCTGTCTTGGACTACCTCTCATCGCATCGAGCGCTGTAAACGGCTACAACAACACGAAACAACGACAAGGGTGAAAACACCGCCGGCCTACGGCAGGTGGGGCTTCCAAATCATCCGATATTTCAAAAATACCGTACACTGGAACATGCCAAATGACATACCTTTATCATTGCCACTTCTAAATATCATAAGCCAGTGTCCCTGTGAGCTTATTTGACGCACCACTGACCTACAGAAATGCCTTTGATTTGAGAATACAGGTGGCTATAGGCTAAGGAAAATTGGAGAAATTATTATGAGAAATTACAAAAATTGACGCAATCAACCAACATCGGGCATAACAGGCATAACTTACTGAGAAGCCCCGCCTGCAATTTGAAATAATTCAACTGCAAATAAAATCGCTGCGTCTACAAAGGCACACCGAAAGTTTCATCGTTTCTGCGACTGTGTAGGCAGCTGTAAGAAGAAGTCCTTTTTTGTTGTCTATGAGATATAAATTGTCAGCTTTGTTTTCCCGCGGATTTTCCTTTGATGACGTGCGCTACGCGTCGAAAACCACCCAAAGACAAAGGGCCATTTACATGTCCATAATGACGGCTTTGTTGAAAAAAGAAATAAAACATTCGCGCCAAAAGTCGACCGGGTGGTTCGGTTGAATGGCACAAGTATCGGGTAATTGATCCGTAGGCCAACATGCACAGGTAATCCCCCGGTATTATCATTCAGTACAACTCTAGGGCCGGTTACACGTGAGTCCAAGAAAGATGAACACACACCACCAAAGGACAGGAAATATTTCCACTGTAACACTTAGGCTGTCCTCTGATAACAAACGTTTCATGAACAAATATTATAAATCTATCAGGAAGGGGTGACAAATTCCCATCGTAACTAATAAACATTAGATATGTGTGCGCAGCGCACATGGCATCGTGCCAAAGCCAGCCAGCGGACGTACTGTCTAATTTTGTCACGTGGTCATCGCGGGAAATTTCCATCACATGGCTGATCAGGTAACATCTAACTAATAACATTTAACTAATAAAGAAGACAGTATGTCGACCGCGCATGTCGTGAAACTTTAATTCAGGCCAAAAAAGTTTTTGAAGTGGAGTGCAGTTTGTGTATTTTGGTTATTTAAGAGTGGAATGGCATTTTACTACTAATTTGAAAACCCAAATAGCCAAATAATAAGTATATAATTTGTGAAGGGGGGGGGGGTGTTACATTTTTCTGAAAGTAAAATTTAAGTTCTGGAAAATCCGGGCGCGAAAAAGGAGGTTTAATGATGCACAGACTCACATACAGTAGTATATACGTTGCTTGATGACACACATCACTAAAACGAAAATGGAAGATATGATGAATACAAAAATATCTATCAAATTATTTTAGTATCGTCAACTGCCTAATATGTACCGTGTCTTTTTAAATTTAAGTATTTGAATAATTCATGCTCTCTCTATTAGCAATCTATATTTTTCGGCTGAGTGAAAATGAGTCGTTAACTTTCTAACGTGTATTTTAATGTCAAACGTTGCCAAAAAGGCACCCGCGACTCTTTTAGTATTAATGTTATAAGTTTATCTTACACGCTTTTGCATTCATTCATAGAAAGTTCCCTTCGTACGTGTGCCTGTATTTCATTACATAGGGGTGGGTAGCCTATCTGTTCCAACAGATCACTGATTAACACGTTTTTATGATTTTAAATGAAATATTAGGCACCATTTTGTCGAAATTAATATATATAAGTACACTACTAAAGGGATGTCAGAAAGAAAATTCAGAGGTTTTTAGGTATGATAATGTTCAAATTTCATGCTACCATACCTAAAAAGAATGGAATGACTAATGAGCTATAAACTCAAGTATTTGCATAACACTTCGGTGAATGTGTGTCATTCTTGGTGTAGTAGCACATGCTGACCTATCGTGTTTGTAGTCATAGCTAAAACGCAGAGGTCCGAGAAAACATGGAGAACTCAGCCAAAACGGTCGAAGTCTACCTCGACGAGAAGAATCGTCAAAGCGACGACCCCGAGAAACACGAAGAAGAACCCCAGCAAGAAGAAAGAGAGCAGTGGATAGGAAAGGCCGATTTCGTTTTGGCCTTGATCGGCTTCTCTGTAGGCTTGGGAAATATCTGGCGATTTCCCTATCTTTGTTACAAGAATGGGGGAGGTAAGATATGGAATTTTGGATTTGTTGTCGTCAAATTGTAAGAATTTAAGTCGGGGAGGGGAGATAACCGCTGTTGATGAACAGTTCACGAAACGAAACCAGTGTTTGTTGATGTTTAGCGTTCCAAATTTTTCGAGGTCACGTGGAGGGGCCAAGTCACGATCGATGAAAGAACGCGGTCATTTTGGTTATGGCATGCGGTCGTGGTTCAAATGTTTAGGTCCATTCCCTAGAAAGTTTACGGCCTCATGATAACCAAATTAGGCCTGGGCTAGGGCAGAAGCTGCTCTTACAGGTCAAATGTTTGATTCTGTGTTAGAAAACGCAAACCTTTTCCAAAAATATTCGCCGGCTCAACGAAAAGCAAAGATGTTGGCAGGTTCGACCCGGCGCGGCATTTGTCATAGGAATTTGCCTAACAAACCCATTGTTATCATTGATCTACACTTTCAAGACAGTATTTAGCGGGCTTTTTTCACAAGAAGGAACGCCTAAAGTTGAAAATGACTGTCTTTCGAAGCGAATCATACGAAGCATTTTTAATGTAAAAAGTAGTTTGTTTGAACCGCGACTTCGACTTGCCGAGGCATATCCCACATTCATGTCATAAACTTAGCCTTTGAACGGAAATTTCACCGCAGACGACGATTTTTTGCAATTTTCAGTGCAAAACAAGCATAGATCGCTGCAAACATTTTGAGCGGTGTGCATGTGCTGTCGACAACCGGCATAGTGGAAATTTCCTCGATGACGTGGGCGGGTTCACACGTGATGACAACATACACACAGAGTTCAAGCGAATCCATAATTATGTTTATGATAAACGCAACTGCAGAACAAGTAAATTATGGCAGCGCGAAGGGGTTCGTTGTTGCGCACGGAGTTGTTGTCGATTTGCGTTGTTGGCCGGGGGTTCATCGGTTTGACCTAAATTTGGACAATGCAGAGGTTGAAACGATGAAAGGAATGCTGAATAACAGGCTCTGTGCCTCGATCGCGTTTATTTACTACGCGGCATACATGCAAGTGATCAACCAATCGCCTTCTTTGAAATCGCATTTCCACGAGCGATGCATGTCTTGTCGCGCAGGCCAGTCCATGCATCGGGACGTTGTTTATCGCGACCCCTGGCGCAGATTATTTCTGGAACGTTGTGTTTATCTTGGCACTAAAAGTAGTTTGGTTCCGATCAAAAAACTCTTTTTCTATCGCACTGTTTTTGTTTGTGCGCGATCGAGCTCTGTCAGTGCCGGTCGAAACCGTCAGTGAAAGGGGCGCGGCCGTGTTATGTCATGATGAGGAGATTTCCATAAGGCATGCGGCCAGAAGAAGTGAGTCACGGCTAAGGTGGCAACGAGCTGGAAAAGGGGCTACAACAAGGAAAGGGGTGGGTAAAGTGACGAACGAGCAAAACATAGAGACTTGCTTGAAACCCTGCCCTTCTTGACTAATGGTTCCTTTGTTGTGACAAAAAAGCACATTTTTGGATATAAATCCCACGTTTTTTTCCTGGCTGTCGTACTCGTAGTGATATTTCAGAAAATCACTGAATCCAAAATCAGTGATTGTAGTGGTGTGCAAAATGAATTTTTACAGGACATCCATCCTGACAGAGAAACAACTTACTTTCACATCTTGGAATAAAGTGTAGAAGTACATTGACATGATCTGTACACAATCTACATTCATAGACTATAGAAGTGAGTGTATCTTCTACCATCTATGATACACTATTTACCCCAGTACACTGTATCATGGATGTAAAAAATAGATCCATGACTGTATAAACCCACAGCTCTGCAGTATTTTTTTCCTTCATGGTAGAGGCTGGTATTTTTTATTTGAATTGTTGTGTAACTGGGAATGCTTTTACTGGCCTGTGTGTGTGTGTACTTGTTTGCAAATGGGCTCTCTCAAATATGCCTCCCATTTGCATGTAAAGGCTGTCAGCATATTACTGCGTCAAGGTTTTTGTGTTTTGTTGAGGTTACGAGTAATAGCGATGAGGTCTGGCATTGTTAGGAAAGGACCCTGGGTCATGGGAGAATCTGCTGTAAATGTCACTCGGGTTTATTCATGCATATCTGGACTAACTTGTGTGAAAATTGAAGGCCATAGAGAATGCAACGCCCACATCATCTGTGCAGGGCCACATAACTTTATCAATAATATTGAAGTTTTCAGGAAGCCATATTGCTGTCTATTTGCTAGGTCTGAACTGTGTACACAAATTTGCCAAGTTAGGGAGCTAGTTCCAGGTATTCAAAAATGCTTGTTTTCATGCACTCTTTGGTTTATTGTGCTGCTTGTATTTTCATATCCAAAACTGCACTGCTTATGTACAGGCCGTGGTGAAGCCACAAAAGTCAAGCTCCATACTTCTTGTTTTTTGTTAGAAAATGGCGCGCAAATGTTTGTATTTCTATATAATCGTTTGTGAGCATTGTAAATCAGTGGCCAATGAGAAGAGAGGCACTTCTGCACTCATAAAATGTAAAAGAGCTGTGAACATGAGAGAAAATTGGGCTGAATTTCTATTAAATTCTCTTCACAGAAATGATAGAGTCCCCTAATCAAACATGATCACTCATTTTTGGTAAGATGTATGTTTGAAACAGGTCTGCCTGTCAAACTTACAACTCTGGTTTCAACCAAACATTCAGAGGGATGTCTGGCTATTCCCTCACTGCAAACTTTCAGGCTCACAGGTTTCCTCTACCTCCACTGCACATGTCTTGATCTCCAGTGAAGATTTTTGATCAGTTTATTTCACAGGCATGACAACTGCTGGTATAATCTTATCGGGCATTTCACATACCCTATCTCCGTGTCCTTGCTGTTAAGGGCTTTTGTGTAACAAAAATAGGAGAATCCAGGTTGACATTAGTGACAAGGTATCTATAAGTCTACAAGAAGCCAAACAGTCCAGATAAGATTGTCCAGGCATGTTTGATTTCTTGTCAAACAGTAAACCCACGAAAAGTGGAAATTTCCAACGTGAACTCTGACAGCGTACTTAAATTGTCCACCTGTCTCCAGAACAGTGGATTAATTGTCGGTGCTGTGTAAAGTTTTCTCGTAAAGGGCTTCATAGAAACCTGTAAATTGACAAAATAAATAACTGTGTACTGAAAATAGAGCTTGTCAGTGTTGCCATATAGGTGAATAGCTAGGATTTGCCCTTAGTGACCCGTTGGTGTCATTTTAAAAAAAAAGTACGTGATTTTCCTGCCACTTCCAACTTTCTGAAGGAAAATTCACCTTGCCATTAAACTGTGTGTACAGGGAATAGTGCAATGTGTGAATACTAATGTTCTTTCAATTTCAAGTACAGCAAAATGTAACTGTCGATTGCTTTAAGGTGTGCTTGCCATATTTTTCATGGCATTGACATGTATTACGGATTAGTTGTCGATTTGGCGTCTCTTGTTCCTCATCCATTTTGACTCCAAATATGTCAATCTGACACGGGTTCACTCTGTCTTCCTGTTGCATTCCAACTTTATCGCAGGAAATGACAAACTGAAATTCTTTTGTGTTTGATCTTGAAAAGTTCCAAAAAGTCTGAAAGCCAGCAGAGCTGCCTTCAGGTGATGTTACAAGAACATGAAATCTGGTTCAAAAGACAAGGAAAACTACGGAACATGAAGTACCCGGTTCAAAAAAAGTAGAAAACTTCGAAGTTTAGATATTTTTGTCTGAGCTGTTGGGGAAGTGAAGCGCTTGGTCTTGTAATTCATAGGCCAGCTCAAGGTTGGAGCTTAATCAGGTGACCCGGAAAACAGCTGAAAATTGACACATATTTATCAACAAAGATCTTCAAAATTCATTTCGGCTGATCAGGTTCTAATTTTAACCATTTCCACTTATCTCAGAACATTCCCATCTGTATGCATTGTTGTATATCAGTTAAACTTTAAGCACCTGTCACACTAATTTTGGGGGATTTTGGGGGGGGGTGGTCAGTAACTTAAATTTCCCAATCATCTTCCCCCAAGCCTAGCTTGGTATAGTTCACCCTCTATCCCCACAAGGTCTGCATCAAAATCATTAATGTCAGTACAAAAACTGAGGGTGGCGGGGAGGGGGCTCTGTCTCCCCTTTTGAAAAAGTCGCTGTTTTAGAAGTGTAGTAACAGAGTTTTTGAAACTGGCTTACTCGGAAGTGTGTGTCATAGCAGCCTGTACTTACGTTGATTTTCAAAATAGTTTTGAAAAGTGCTGCATGATAAGTGTCGAATACTTCCACATTGCAGTTTTGTGAGTGCTTGGTGGGCGACTGTATTGTTTTTCAAAAAACATTTCTGGCAGAATGATTAATTTTACATGAACAATATTCAATAAGCGTTGAAGCCCTGTGATTTAAACAAGCAGTGGCTAGACAATCAGTATCACAATATAATTGGCGAAAATCACATTTGGAAAAAATTTCCTCATGGCCCCTTTTGCTGGTCACCAAGCAAATTCAATGCAGAGAATTTTGTTTTTGTGACCAAGCACACAACAAGAACATTGCATTGTATGTCAAAGTTGATACAAACATGTTTTATTTACCATGAGCACGTGGGTTTATCCAATATAATCAATACCTGAGAACAAGCCAACTTCTAGAGTTTACATAGATTTCCAAGTTTGTGCGATTGACTGCTATGTTAATAGATCTAGACAGTTGTATGTCCTTAATCGGTAATCCCAAAATATCAACAGATGATAAGAGTTGTATCTCTGTGCAATGAGGATGTTCCTTTCATGAACACTAAGAGATGGTGCACCTTGCCTATCTTAATCGGTTTGTAGTCTTTCAGATAAGATAGGAGGATGAGTCTGGTCAAGTGATTGTGATCTTCCTTCTGCTAGATGGCGTAAATGTTTGTCTACCTCTGGGATAGGTTGCCTCAAAGTTAATTTGGCTTATTGGTCACCGAGAGCAACTTTCTTTATGACAAGAAATTTGTATTACATGTATCTGATGTAGGGGGGGCCTACTTCAGATAATTTCAAGGAAATTCTAAAATCGATGCAGATTTCAGAAATCGGAAAAAGTTTGAAGAGTACCCAGGTTTCAAGCGGTATCGAGCAATTACTTGATTTGAGACATTACGAGATAAGCATTTTCCTCTTCATCCCAAACACGATGATGATGATGATGATGGTTCTGTCCTAGTGTATTTGCTTGCTCAGATGATGACAAAGTGTGGTGATTCAACGGTCTTCTGTGCTGACCAAATCTTAAAATGCTTTACAGGTTTTGGCTTTTGTCACTCAACAACTCATGAGCTTGATGGTCTTATTGTCAGGAGAAATTTTCATATTGTACTGCCTGCTTTAACTCTGAGAGAAAACTTCATGAATTCTTCATCTGTAAATCCAGAAATCACTCCCAAGTGTACATTGAGCTTGAGCAAATTCTTTGATTTGTTTGTTGGTGTGTTTCATCATAACTCCAGTAATCCAGTCATACATATTTATCCTGACATTTACATTTGCTCAGATAGTAGTACACAAGATTGGAGGTAAAAATGTAGTTGCAGATGAAAAATTAAAAAGTTTGTCGATAAGATTCTGAAAATATTCCAGTTGTGTTGCCAATTCAGATTTTTGCCAATATGTAGTCGTCATAGCTTGATGGTAGGCATACTTTTTTACGGGCATTGCCGTATTCTTAAAGATATTTGAAACTTAAGAAACCTTGAAGATGTAGAGCCTTTCACCTAGGAAACGCCCTTTCAAATAAAGAATTTAGTGACTGAAAACTCAGAGAATCTGAAGTTTGCAAATGTGCGATTTTTTCTGAAAGCTGACGTTGTTGATGTACGATGTAAGGTAATGTTTTGCAGCAGCAGTGTTTTGTAGCCAATGAAAATATGAAATACATTGTTCATGAAATGCAAAGAAAACTGCAAGGTCACGCATGGATAATCATGTGCGGAAACAAAAGTAAAGCTTTTGCTCTTATCATAAGGACAGCGACCAGTCTTGTTGAAAATAAAGTATATTAACTCGCGTTGTTGTCAAATTTATCAAGTTTACAACTTCATTTTGTCATTTGATGTTTATAAAATGTCAGAGACTTGACTGAATTGATAAACTTCACAATGGCGTGCATGAAAGTAGCCATGATTCTAACAGAGATACGCACGTCACGCCATGGCATGGAAAGATGATAATTTAGTAGCTGTCATAAATTTTATCTTCCAAAGCTGGGCCGAAGTGCACAGGTTATATGATCCTTGTTTAAACACTCCGTCGGTACGAAAGAAGTGCAGCTTTATAAAGTTTTTTTAGTGAAAGAACAACCTGAGTGTTTATGCATGCAGAACAGTTTGGAATTATTTATTGCAAATGGCACTGTGTTGGCCAAAAGTGCTGCTTCTGAACCAGCCAACTGAGACCCAAAATTGTTTCAGAGTTGTAGTCCGTGACAACCATATGGGTATAGGTTTACTTGTGAAGTGATCACATTGTAAGGGAAGATGAAACAAGATAGCTATGAATGGCCTAGCAGCTACAAAAAACCCCTCATCTCCATTTCTCAGCACATCAATGTAGGTCTATCCGTCCTAGATTGAAAAACAAGAGAATATTCCAAGTCTGGTAGTGAAGGGATTTTATCTTTGTTCACCCCTGATTTGCAGTAAATTGATCTACATTCACCACTGACAGCAATTAGTTTGGACCAAACCATGGTGGTGAAAGGGTAAAACATGTGAAATTTTATCAGGAGAAGAAGATATCAGGATTAATAGATTTCAGGTTAATGACTTTGGCAGATCCTTAGTCATTGAAAAATGATGAGTCATTTGCTCCTTGAATGTCCAAAAATGATTCACACTTTCCAATTTATTCCTTGGATATTCCGTAGAAAGTGTTTGCTTCTTCGTATCTTGGTGATGTGGTTGCATTGTTATCCCAAACGTGACTCAGGCCGATTTGGAACGCCCGTTCCTTCCCATGATGCACTGATAATTTGCATGTCAATTCTGCTGTTTACAACATTGCATGTGCGACAGCTGCAAAACGATGTTTTTGATCAGCCCTCGTGTAGCAGTGACAAGAACCGACAGCACAGATGTAGTAATAAGAGTGCTTTCATGATTTCTACTGATGTCAACTCAGCCACACACAACATAATTTGTCAACACAACGAAAGTTCGTGACCTTTTCGTAAGGTCAAAGGAGGCCATGCTCACTAATATGAATACATTATATATTCACAAGAGTATGTATTTATGATCAAAACAGCTGATGATATGAGAATTAAAAATATTTTTGGAAGATCTGAGGATTTCAATGAAAACCTTGAGCAGGTCAAATCAGGCTTAACTGTGGCAGCTGGCTTTTTGAAGGTCAATAAACCCATGACCGGGTTCGATAATATTACTGCATGAAACAATAATACAGTGACAGTCTACA
>LD353047.1:68335-79022 GCA_001465055.1 Ptychodera flava
AAAAGTGAGGTGGGACATAAAGATTACATAACAGTGTGTCAGGCCTGACAATGCAACATCCCATGCATGCAAAGCAGTTTTGTTCGAGTGACTGTCGTCTGCTCTACTGGGATGTTTGCCTGTTTGTTCCCAGGACTTGTTTTGTCTAAGTTGATTTGTTGACTTTACTTTGAACGTGATGTCAACATGTGGTTTCTCCATTGAAACAAGACAGTATGTTCTCGGTCGTTTCTAAGTCCGGCAGACTGTTCCTTCCCTTTGGTGGTGTTGTCATGTTTTTGATCCTACCAACTTTTGTACAACTTTCATTTGTGTTGTTTACAAACTTTCCAGTAGGTTGTTGCCCAGTTATGTGTGTATTGTAATGGTGAACTGTCCCTTTCTGCCATTTTCTTGTGTATCTTCGTACATTTCTATGAAACTAACAAAAGAAACAGAAATGATCTAAATCAAGTTTTTTCACCCAGGACAGAAATCTACGGGATGACCATTTCAACAGTAATTTATGCCACCCACCCTTTTTCCTAAAACTTTTGCATGGTCCAGGTCCCCCTTCCCCATCTCAGCCAGACACCAGCTGACTTGTAAGATTTGCATACAATGAGACTGACCTTCAATATTACCTGGCAGGTGATTTACCAGGTTGGCAGTGAAAGGAAAAGCAGATCATTTAATTGAATCTTGAGGAATTGAATTAATCTTTCACAATAACCTGCATCCTGTGACCTCTGGTATTTTGTCAATTTGCTTTTTTTCCCAGCAGTTCTATACATCTGATGTAACAAGAGTAATATTCTCCTGTCGTAATGAGAGATACGGTGATACCGCACAGGTGGTCCGCATACCAGGGCCCTGTGCTTGATTAGCGTGCTTTACAGTGTGATATTTTACTGCAGGTTTGGTAACTCTAATGAAATTCCGTGGTTGATACACATGTGTGATATCCTTTCCCTTAAGAGCAATAAAACCTGGAAAGCATAAAATGTTTTTTTTCAGTCGGGGAAACATGAAAGGCTAGATATATGTTTTCTTTCATGATTGTGTGATGTTGTTTGTACAGCTTCTAATTTTGCAGTGATGGGAGAAAATTAGTTGCAATAAAGCTCTGATATTTTCTGAACAACCCTCAAAAAACTTATACTAGAGCAGCTGACAGAAAACAATCTACAATTGCAGGCTATAAGATACTCAGTGTCTTATAAACTCCCTCTGAGAAGCTGTGAGTAGGACTGCAAACAAAGCAATTCCTGACTTGATCCCTCTTTTGACAGGTTGGATGATTCCTCTGCATAGGCTGATTAGCTTGTTGATGTAATAAATCAGTTACAATTGTGAAAAAAATCCTTAATTTGCAAAAATGGATAAAGTAGTATAACATATTTAGGGAATATTTAATGATCAGTCTCATTAAAGACTGCCAACCTACTGCAGTAATGTTTCACTAGTATATCTGTAGGAATGGCGTTATCACAAATGCATCATCTATAAAGAGAGATGACACACTGATGGCCTTGAAATAACATTGACCTTGCCCCTTGAACAACCGTGTTTGAAATGCTATGCACCTAAATAGATACAATTCTTGAACCTTGACCTCACTAGAGGTCAAATTGAGAATCTACATGAATTATCTATGAGAGCTGTGTCAACGAGATGTTCACAGAGTGGGCCAGATGACCATTTATCAGCCAAATCAATGATTTTCTATCAATTTAAAGTAGTAAGATTTATTGTAATGAGAACATTGAAATTTCAAAAATGATTTCCATCTTCCCCTTCCCAAAAAGATAGGCATGATAAATTATTTGTGTTATCTGGCAGTAAGAATATTAGGTGAAAATATTTATCAGTCATCAGATACCTCAGTAGCAGTGCAGTCATACTACAATAAAAATATGTTATCATGTTATAATAATTATCACTATCAGTCACTTTCAGAAACCAATCAGAATCTTCATCATTTTCTCTCTGCATAACTTTGTCGAGAGACAGTCCAGGGGACAGTCTGCCCTCTGGCTTGCTACCTGACAGAAGTTCTAAAGAAATTTCTGGAAATGTCTCTGAGTCAGCCCTACACAAAAACAGTACTCAGTAAAAAAATTTTCTTGAGCGTGTACACTTTTAAGTTAGTAGTGGCACATCAATTTTTACTCATCGTGCACACTGTCTTGAAAGCAGATTGGCCCCCAACAATCAGTGAACTTTAATACTCTTGTACATTGCATATTTTGAGCTGGCCCAATAATTGCCTGTATCAGTCTTGTATGGTTGACAAAGACTGCGTGGTATGCATGTCACATAGTTAATGATATTTAAGATGCTGTTAATATACTGTGTACCTTGAACTTTTGGGATCGTGGCATCCGACAAATCGCTGCTCTTGACAACCCCAAAGACGCATGCCAATGAAGAGCGGGTTATTTAGTATGCTGCACCCACGTGAGAGACATGTACAGCATGCATTCTAAATTTCCGCTCCTTTCTTTTCGCATTTCTTTCCCATCCTGTCAGCCTTCTGTGAAAAATCTGCACTCTTTACACCACTAAAATAGTTAAAAAAACACACTCGGACAGTAGTCATTTACGCAGTAAAGCTGATGACACAAGTATAAAGCTTGAGAAAAAACACATCATTAGTCTTTGAAATAAATATGTTTTCTGTTCTAAAGATACTTCACTTCAAGTTTTGACAGCTTGAAAAGTTCATATGAAAGAAGCCAAGGATGTTGGCCACAAAAGGTTATGTCAGACATTTAAACAAACACAGTGTCAAACTGCGCAAAGTATGTTTTCTGGCTCTAGAAAGTTTCTGTACAGCTGGTAAACATCAGAGGTGATAGGATTGCTCGTCGATGATGCAATTACTAAAATCACAGCTGATGACCCCTAGTGGCCAACTTGCCAAAATTATGAAAGTGCGATTTTGATGAGAGACAAGACTTGAAAGAGTAACCTGGGCATTGAAGTTAACAGGCATTTCTTCATGTATATGATAATTACATGTAAAAGCTTTGAAGGTCTTGCATTGGCTGCGAAAATCCAAGGTTTTCTTTACCATCTCAAAAGTGGGGGGGAGGGGGGGGGGTAAGTTACAAAAATGCTTGACTTCAAATATATTGTACACTACTTGTATATTGTTGTGAAAGTCAGGTTGAATACATCTACATACAGGTGCAGCCAACGAACAATGCACTTTTAAAGGGGTCCTTACTATGATAAGATATATTGTACATGACAAGTAATGTGAACTGACTAATTTTAAGTCAAGAGGGTAATTAATTAGCTGTTCATAATTTGCCCTCCCACTGAAAATTTTTCGACTTACCCTGCCGCACCCAAACTTAATTTTTACCCACTCCCCACACATTTTTGCCTGTTTCCCCTCCCCACTGTGAATGTTTGAAGCTCCCCTGCCCTGTTGCGAAAAAAACTTGCCGATTTCCCCTGCCCTGGAAAAAATTCCCCTCAAAATTTTGTCATTCCATTTCCCCTGCAGACATGAAGCTACCCTACCCTGTGATGAAAAAAAACTGTCGATTTTCCCCTACCCTGAGAAAAAATTTCCCCTGAAAATTAACATTCCCATGCAGACACTTACTTCAGTGGCCTTCTATTCGGTTTCCATCGCGCATCACATAGAGTGAGATGTGGGTTAAATCGATAGGCTAAGTAGTCTGGGTAACCTGTAAAAGGTATAAGTACTTGCCCTGTGTCCCCATCCCCGGAACAACCATGGCTGAAATTCCCCTGTCCCCATTTTAAAAGTAGCTTCCCCTCTCCTCATTTTTCTCCGAGCCCTGTCCCCAGGACAATCAACCAATATCTGCCCTGCCCGACAAAAAAAACTAAAATTTGCTCCCCTGCCACCTAAAAATATGTCCCCTGCCCTAGCAAAATTAAAATTTCCCCTGCCCTCAAAAATTGCTTCCGGAATAGCTTTTTTGATGAATAGCTCCGTTGGCTGCACCTGTACATAGCTTGTGTGTAGTCTGGTTAGGTATACACATGTAATTGTTACTTTGTTCAGTGCATTCAATTGAATAATGATGTCAATTTGAGCGCAATTTTAAGTAATTACTGATAAAGGTTGTTTGCAAGAATAAGTTGTAGTTGCCATTCTTTGAAAAAACTTAAGGGTAGGTCATTATGAGAAATAGCGATTTTCTATAGGGCGTCATGAGACGCTGGAAGAAGCTATTACAATGGGCCGTGGGTTTTAAGTCATGCTCTAATGGTTCAGAAGACATTGTTTGACTGCGTTGTCGATGGGGTAGAGGTTGTAACCCAAGCATGAGGAAATGTGAAAAAAAACAAAGCAATCAGAATAAATGACGCATTTGATTTTTCGCTAGTCCTTTTAAAGGAAACTACAAGGTTCTAATTGTGCCAGACAATTTCCTTTTAGATAATTTTGAATGATGCATCAATGTTGACCCCCTCCTGGTTGGAAATGGTGTTAATGACCCTAAAGTACATTGCAAATTTGGTAAGGGTACATTTCCCCCCATCAAAGCCACAACATCAGGTGATGTTTTATATTTAGAAGGGCAGAAATCTAAATTTTGCTTTGTCAGGAAAGTTCGGTCTCGTGGGAACGTTGTCAAGTTGGATCACAGGTGAAATGGAGTCAACAGTTTTTATCTCATTAGGTCACAACAGCCATTTATAAATGTCATCTGTTTTTGCCTGCATTTTAAAACTGTTCTCCTGTGGTGGTGTGATTCTGGCAAGGTTAGCTGTGGGATTTTGATACTTTTCTCTTATGGTAGTTTGAAATGGCATGACTGCCTACCTCTTCATAAATAAAGATCGTAGTGTAATTGATAACTGAATCTGTTGTGCGAAGGCACTGATCCTTGGTTGTTTGGCTCAGTAACAAAAGAAATGTCATAGGGCATTTTTAACTGTCTTGTCGCGAAGGTCACTTCATATGTGCTTCAATAACTTTATGAGAGATGTCCGGAGTCATTTAAATTTGTAAGTGAATTCCAAGGCTATGTACATGAAACAAACCCCAAGGGTACTTTTTGGGTGTGTTCTAAGAGTAGAATACAAATGGTTGAAATCAAATTTTTTCTTGGTAGTTTCAAGCAGTTTTAAACAATCTGTATTCGCTGATTTTTCTCTTGTTTTGCGATATGACAATTGACCAGAAATGAACACTCTATTTTGATACCCCCTCCTACCAAATGGTTATTTTTATTCGCACAATGAAATTGGATATGGCTGCATGTTATTGCTTTTGAAAAATTTCAGTGTCAACAAGCTAGTGGCAGCTATTCTAAATTTGGTGTCAGTTTGACAAAAAGTAAAGATTTGTTTCCCAGCAGTGATAGTCTTGAAAGATGACCACAGGCAGTTCTGGTTATTTTTCCATCTCTTTTTTTTCATGCTTTTTCTAAACTACATTTGATAACTGCTATAGCCAAAATAAGAATTTGCCAGGTATTGATAGCACCAGGGGAAGAAATGTTCTCATGAAATAGGTTTCTACATGTAATGCTAGCGGAGAAAGTTGTGCAAGATCTTGAACGCCTTTGAAAAGGGGTTGTGTGTTCCAACTAGTACTTGAAGCTAGTCAATATATTTAACACTAATCTTTTCAATCATACAAACTTCATGTTTTCTTTGTCATTTGATGGATGTCAGTGATAGTCCTATCAGACTTGTGGGACCTTTATGTGCTGGCGAAACCATTGTGGTAAAAAATGTGGTTTTATTGACAAGAACGACATTGCTATCTCTCCTGCAGACATTGCTATCTCTCATGCAAGGTATCACATCATTCATGCAAATTTGATAGGGAGACTATTGTTGTCCAGACTTGAGAAATCTTCAGTATCTGATAGTGGTTTGTTACTGTCAGCAAGTATGAGATTGACAGGTTCCCAGACATGTTTCAGGTTCACTGGAAGAAAACCGGGACCATTTTTCTCTCCATTTAATCTTCACTTGCAGTATCTGAGCGTGCCCTTCCGTATGAATAAATAAAAAACATACCCCTGTGGATATTGTCATCTTGTACTCTTATTAGTCTTAAATTGGCATCAACCCAGTGTGTTTGTCAGTCTGACAGAAAAGGCTTTCAGAGAATCTTGACTCGCTGATTAAAATATTCCACATTTCATGATTGTATACTCACTGTGTGACAATGTTTGTGAAAAATTTTAGTGAGAGAAATATATACTCAAGTTGTTCTCTTTTTTCTGCATCTTACAGGAGCGTTCCTCATTCCTTACTTCATCATGTTACTGGGTGCCGGAGCCCCCCTGTTGATTCTTGAGGTCGGCCTGGGTCAGTTCATGAGCCAAGGAGGCATCACTGCATGGCGTCTGTGTCCATTGTTTCAAGGTAAGGAAACCCCTCCAATATCAGTCAAATGGACAAAACGGTCATAGAGGGCGTTGTTCACAGTTCACTACAAAAGAGCCCACATGGAGTGATGTTCAAGCTTTGAATCTGTAAGCACATGATTTGTTTGCAAAGGTTAACCATAACTTAAATTTGGTTCCATGTGATTAACTGTTGAATACTCACAAACTAAGATGGAAGATGTAATATTCATTTTAGTGCTAACTGATAGATGGGTTTGCCGATGTAATTTCTATTTGGTCTGTCTTTACAGGTATTGGTGTTGCAAACACCATCATTGTGCAATGGCTGAACATCTACTATGTGGTGATTTTAGCCTGGGCCCTCTACTACATGGCATTGTCCTTCACGTCGGATCTTCCATGGAACTCGTGTGGCAACTCCTGGAACACTGAGAATTGCGTTGATGATTATATTTTTAACAGAAACGATACCAATGGAACGTCAAATATCACATCACCAGTGCCATCCATCGTTGAATTTTGGGAGTACGTATTGCCCTATTCAAGTGTCTGCCTCTTTCTTCCTTCCCCCCACCTCCCCTACAGAACCATGGGGGTCTCGATCTTTGGCAGCTTTCAGCTTAGAGAGCT
Organism: Ptychodera flava; assembly: GCA_001465055.1. Classification (NCBI taxonomy): domain Eukaryota; kingdom Metazoa; phylum Hemichordata; class Enteropneusta; family Ptychoderidae; genus Ptychodera; species Ptychodera flava. The sequence goes on from LD353047.1 coordinate 75,301, forward strand.
GAACAGACCTTTCTGTATTCACTGAACAACACTGCAATTAAGTCTAAGATGGCAACTGGTAATGTCACATGAAGTAGTAGTTCTGATGAGTGTGTCTATCATAATGGCATGCACATTTTGAATTTGCCTGCTATTGATATGTGACTTCGAGGTTACATATCAAGGACAAATTCTGCATCTGGTATTGCTTTGTGTTAATATGTTTGGCACCAGTTTACAAGTGGTATAGCCACAAACTGATGACGTCAAATCTCCGTACACAAAACACAGACGCCTTGTAATTATGGCACTGTGTATTGTGTATGGTGATTTGACGTCATCAGTTTGTGGCTATACCACTTGTGAAATGGTGCCGTATCTTTATTTGGGCAAGATTTGTAAGATGTGTCATAAAGGAAGTAATCACTGCTTACCACTACTGATCAGCCACTGTGTGTATTTTTCATTCGAATCGTAGGAGAAAAGCTCTCAAGTTGTCTGATGGTATTGAAGATATGGGAACCGTGAACTGGGAAATGGCAATTGCTCTTATTGTAGCTTGGATTTTGGTCTATCTTTGTGTGTTCAAAGGAGTCAAGTCTACAGGCAGAGTAAGTGTTTGTGTGATTATGCTTGTTGTTATTTAGTCCGCAGAGTGAGTTTCATTGTCATAGCAAACTCTGTGATATGTCAAGTAATTTCAACAATGTTAATGGTCCTGGAAAGTCTGGAAATTTCAAAATAATAAATCGCCCAGGATTCATAGCAAAATTGAACTGATTTTTGGAAACTCTTTGAAAACTAATCACAGACCTCAAAACTTGTAAAAATTGCCCATTGTATAGTAAAATTAATTTTTTTGAAAATATTTTCATGACATTTCAAACCCTCTTGTTACACTTAGAGTTCAAAATGATATGTAAGATGATCACAAAATACTCTTGGAAAAATTTTATAAAGACTTCGCAAAAGTCCTGAAATTCCTTAGTTTTGTGAAAGTTAACCAATGTTCAATTGCTAATACATGTATGTTTTTCATTTTACTGTTTAGGTTGTATATTTCACGGCTACTTTCCCATACGTCTTGCTGGTAATTCTCTGTATCCGTGCAACGACTCTGGATGGAGCTATAGATGGTATCATTTTCTACCTTAAGCCTGACATTGAAAGGCTCAAGGACAGTCAGGTAAGATGGGCCCACACCTCTACAGCTAAGAATGCTTGTAATGCAGAATTCTGAGTGTTACTATTTTTATTGTATGTGCACTTTGACCTCACTAAAACTGATCATGAACTTTTTCTTGTCATTTCTTAAAGGTATGGATCGATGCTGGCACCCAGATTTTCTTCTCATATTCCATTGGTCTGGGTACTCTTGTTGCTTTGGGAAGCTACAATAAATTCAAGAACAACTTCTACAGGTAAAATTTATGTAATTGCTACTCAGAAAGTCTTTGTTGCTTGCTGTGAAAAATTTTTGAATGCAAAGAGATAGAAATGTTTTGAATTTTGATGTAACAAAGCTAACATGCAATGTGACCAAAAGTTTGATTTTAATTCTGCAAGCAGAAGAAACCAACTTCTCCTTTTTTCTTCACAGGGATTGTATAGTCTTTGCGTGCTTCAATAGTGGTACGAGTATATTCGGCGGCTTTGTCATATTTTCAACGCTTGGCTTCATGGCGAAAAAATACGGTGTGCCAGTCGGGGAAGTTGCGAGATCAGGTATGTCGCATCAACAGTCTCTTTGTAGCTTGTTAAGGAAATTAAAAAATGGGATAACACACTTCATTTTATCATTCATCTACCATACACTTGCCCATGACTGAGGTCAGAGTGGTCTTGTCCACTGCAATGTTTCTCAGTCAGTGATTTTTGAATGACATTCTTTGAATATGCTTAAACCACACAGGTCCGGGTCTGGCCTTTATCGCGTATCCAGCTGCCGTCGCGGAGATGCCCGTCTCCCCACTATGGTCCATACTGTTCTTCTTTATGGTGATTCTGCTAGGCTTGGACAGCGAGGTATTCATAAAACTGAACAAAATACTCTCTCCTCAAAAAAAAAAAGAAAGAAAAAAGAAAAAAAAAACACAGAAAAATTCAATTCTTATCCTGCGATTAGGAGCGCAAAACTAATAACTGTGGGGGCTTTGCAATGGTTCTAACAAATGCAACTATTGATTTGTTTGTGTTTAACCTTTCCTTTCTGTTAGTTTAGTTCAGATATGATGCCACAGGAATGAGAAATTTTTTGTAGGTAAAACATTTACTTTCCAATTCTGGTGTGGAGACTTCACCAAATTTTGCAAAATTGCCCAGGAGGGAAATACTGTATATCACAGTTAACTTGTTCATTTGATCATATGACATTTTTAGGTGTGTCACCTGGCTGCCTTCTTGGAGATGGTATCCCTCACAATAATGGTTTTCCCCAAACTCAATTCTGATTATGGTCAGTGCGATGATGACTGAAAATCTCAAGTATCTCATCACCAAATCTAGATTCTCTAAATATTCTGTATTGTTCAATAAAAGAATTTCTGATGCATCCTCTTGTTCGGCAACTTTGATATCAATTTATTTACAACTTAGGTATTCTGAACTTCACATCTTTTTGGTGGTTGACACCATACTGTGTTACTCTGTGTCCTGTTTTTATTCCCCTCCATAGAGCAAGTTTGTGTAAAGTGTTACAACCTAAATATATTAAGGTGGCTGACTCAAGGCTTTGAAATAATTAACTTCAGCAATATCAGAGTTGATGTAATAGCATTGCAATCTACCCAGGACAATCATTACTGCTGTTGTTTGAACTCAGTTTGCTGGAACACAGTTGGACTGTTGCAAACAAAGTTCAAGATGTTTTGCTACAGGGTTTCAGCAAATTGCAACATTGTTGTGTACACTGTTACATGTTATCAAGTTTGTGTTGGATATTGCAACATTGTAACAATATAGTTCCACAGTGTGCTACAGCGCATTGTATTGTAACAATGCTGCAACCATATTACAACACACAAGATTACAACAGTGTGCCACAACATTGTTTACATTGTACAATATTGTTACTTTTTGCTGCAACATTGTTACTATCATTTGCAACATTGTTACAACAGCTGTCCTGACAAGTAACTAAACTTCATTGTAATATTTTCTCAACTCTGATTTGTGTTATTTTGGATTCGAAATTGTCTGTGGCATCAGATCGCTAAATAGGTTCTTTTATAGCTTAGTGAACACGGTATTTCATAACACTAACATTTCTTTTTTACTGTGTGACCTTCCTTTCAAGTGTATTGCTTTATCAAGCAGGACTTGTTTCAATCAAAATTCAGCTAAACTTGCACAAGATGTGTTTTCTGGTATACAGGTGTTTGTTTAATCAATTTTGGAAAAGTCTTTCAACTGTAAATTGCATGAAAATGTGTCAAATTCATATTATTTCTTCAGTTTCAATTGCAGTAGTTTTGTCAATTTGTCGAAAAAAATAAATGTTTGACCAGCGGCGTAACATATTTTATCACACAGAGAAAACAAAATTAAAAAAAAAGTGAAATATTTTTTTCATTTGCAAATCAAGTGAGATGTCAATTCAAGTGCAGTGGCTACTTGCTAGATAATGGAACCTAGTTTAATGTCTCGTTTTTTTCTCCACTTTTCTATCTCAACAGTTTGTAGGTGTTGAAGGCTTTGTTACCGCTATCTGTGATCTATTCCCGGACAAACTCAGAGTTGGCACG
>LD353047.1:79782-106471 GCA_001465055.1 Ptychodera flava
GTTTGTACAATCATTTTGAGCTCATGTTGGGCTGGAGACCAGATCCATGGAACCTTATCTGCTGGGTTTTCTTCACCCCTGGTCTGTGTGCAGTAAGTAGTGTTTTTGATATTTCATCCTCTGTGTGTGTGTGTGTGTGTGCGTGCAAATTTTCACCTGTACAAAGCTGGAATTACATCACTCACATTTGCTGAGTACATCAAATACACACTAAAACCGTCTGTCTTCCTAGGAAGAACGCGCCGCTGGGACAGATACTCAGCTTCTCAAAGTTTGACAGTCCTTTTCTGATCTAGCATTTTTGATGGCTTGTTTAAAAGCTCGTAGAGTGAGAAATATTTCCACCATTGTGGAGTTTAAAAATCGCAAATTGTATTTTATTTTTCCCCCATTGAGTTACACCGGGATGGCAGCTATTTTTCTAATTTCAAATATTGGTGAATCTTGGGTAATTTGTTTCTCTAGTTCTAAACTTAGCATGGGAAGACCAGATTTTTATTCGTGATTCGGTAAGAGAATGATTTTCATTGAGGAAAGTTTGAGCAAAAGTTTAAGCCTTTCATATTTGACTACCTTAATAATAATACGATGAAATGTTGATGATCTGACTATGCCTTTGGAGCAGAATGAGTAACTGTAGTTGACATTGCTATCAAAATACTGAAAAAAACTCACAACAAGTTACAGCTACTGGCCATAATGTGAAAAGCTACTTATTCTCCATAGTCTTTACAGAAACTTTGATCGTAGATGGCATTCACCTATTCTTTCATGTCTGTCTGTCTGTCTGTCTGTCTGTCTGTCTGTCTGTTAGTACTGTGATTTTGAACTTAAAAACTGCAACTATCAGCCCCAGTGAAAAGAAATATTTTACAATTTGTTTGGATATCTCTGTCAGCCAACAGTTTCTGTCAAGTTACAGTGAACTCCAAGAAACGTTTCGTTGTTTCTCCACCCACAGGGTATCTTCATCTTCAGTTGTGTTGAGTACAGTCCATTGACCTACGACCGCTCTTGGGGTACATATTACTATCCAGACTGGGCTATTGCTCTCGGTTGGATCATGGCTCTCTCGTCCATATTGTGTATACCGGCTGTCGCTGCCTTCAAGCTTATCCGTGCAGAGGGTTCACTCTCTGAGGTGGGTAATACTTCCAGTTTAACTTGTCCACACTTTGATCCCTGTAAAAAAAAGCCCACAGTCACCATTGACAACAATGAGTTTGAACCAGTTATACAAAGGGTTGTCACGTACTATGCCACTTTATTTTGTCATGGCAAGCCTTTTTTTAGAGAATCAACTATGATTTGCCATGTGAAAGGGGGAATGTCTTACAGGTTTTAGCTGGCCGTTGCCAAGACTATATATGTGTCTTTCATTTGTGACACTTTTAAATCTCTTATGTTGTTAAAGGGATATTGTCGTCGGAACTGCGCTCAAAGGTCGTATGGGACCCATACGATCCATGGCAACAATGTATCCAAGGCACAATGATCATTGATGACAGTTAAAACATGTCTGTCATAATCTATCATCATGTAATTTAAATTTTGCAACTATGATGATGAGGTGCATCTTGATATCGTGCATGAAATACATTGATTGTAAACAAGAAACGTGCACATGCGCAGTTCCGACGACTATATCCCTTTAACCTGTTCACCCCCAATTCCCTGTAAACAGGTCCACAATCACCATTGATAACAATTGGTTTGGGCTAAACCATGGTGGTGAAAGGGTTAAGCCGGTACCGAAATGCAAAGACTATCTACCAGCTTTGGGAGCGTAAATCCATTGCCAAAATGTTAAGAATTCCCCATAAAGCACAACAGCAAATAGAACATTGATTTAGTTGCAGTGATGGGGGCATTCTGTATGACTTGAGATTTTTCATCACACAAAATACAACGTGACAGTTGCTTTATCAGTGATATAGTTGCCGTAGTCAGTGCACGGACCTAGCAACCAGCCATGGCAACCGACTTACAATTCACTTTTTTCCTGCAGAGATTCCGTTCCACGACCACCCCACGCCTTAAACCACACCAAATTGCTGATCAAGATCCCCCAGTGATCATGTCAACAGTCAGTATGAACTATAACCCGACGACTGATGAAAAGCCTCCACCGTATAATAACGGGTACACAAAAGACATAAAGGAGGATATTGTACATATGGAGCCGCTTGCCAGGAGTAGACATGACGAGTTTGTGCCCCAGTAAGTAAACCAACCACTAAAAAAGACCTGAGGTGAAGGGTCAAACAGGATTGGGGAGAGAAAAGGAAGGTCATCTTTTGGTCAGTTTTGACCTTCATGCCTGAGTCACCTCTGACCTCTGAACTCTGTATGGGTGTATGGACTCTTCAACCCTAACTGTTTATTTTAACGGGAAACGTTGTGAAAACGTTTGCATGTCTTTCAGTATGGACTAAAAAATAAATACTAAAGGGTGTTCACTGGTGTAATTGAGCGACAAAGCACTTCTTTGGTATACCACTAGATTCTGACCAGTTCACGACTCTATGCTCATCCAATAACGTGTACATACGATGAGATTGGTATTGCCTTGCCGAAGTGTTTTATTGCTGTTTTATTGTAACAGTATATTGAGTCTGACACAAAACATTAAAAAATTTTTTTTGAACAGACAGTTTGGTCATGTTTCATCTGTGCTATGTTACGGATAAAGCACTTATTTTCACATCTCGACCAATCAAATCGCTGTATTGTCACATCAATGTACTGGTATAATATAATCTTTATTTGATTTTTTTGCATCGGATTGATGCTCAGTTGTAACAATAATTGTGATTCGCTGACAAAGAAATAATCTGTAACATAGAAAGGAAAAAAACAATATTTGAATATAATGATGTAGTTTACAATGTAATCGTATGTTTGCTAACAGTTGATGTGTTCCATATTGTGGGTATTTATCACGTTATATTCCTAAGTCTAACTCGAAATGACTGCATGTCAATGAGGCTGATTATATACTTATGTTTTAACCTATATTACCCAAACACTGGTGTCAACAATATTTTTCTGGGGTGATTGGACCACAAAGAGGTGTGGTGGAGGGGGGTGATGATTTGACCATGTACCACAGGGCAATGCGATCCTTTGTCCAAATTCGAACATAATCAAGGGATTTTCATAGTGTAACGGTCACTGTGTTTAGTTGATTAGGCTCAAGTCTAGATGTCTCAATATCCAGATTTGAGCCTGCATTGTCCTTGAAAAGGTGTACGATCGTTTCAGTAATCAAAGTCTTTCCTCCACTGTGGCCTTTCCTCATTGTTTCTCTGAAAATTTCCCAAAGTTTGAATAATCAATAAAATACAAAGATCTTTGCTAGCAATCGAAAATCAAATGTAAATTCGTCTAGTCTGTTCCATTTCAGCAGAGTTGTTTGGCACAGCAAAGACAATTATATTGCCCTTCATAGATTCACATCTTCCTAGATCGTACATCTTTTTAAGAATCCCAAGAATAATTTAATAGCACAAAAATTAATTTGATTATAATATATATATATGAGTCACCCAGAATATATCAATGAACACAACTAGAGTGCATGTTAGCCCAATAACTATTGGTCTATATTTCATATATCCAAACTTGATTTTCCAAAACAGCTGTTTTGCTGTTTTTAATTCGGGGTCGGTGAGACTAAACAACAACTAGATGAATACATTTGCCTTGGTGTGGACTGAGAGAGTAACCTGGCCTTTGTGATGAGAAAATCGCTCAGCGAGTCTATACTGAACCGTGGTTCACATAATCGTACATATTTGATTTCGGTGTTTAATATTTGACCGCACATATGAAAAGTACTGTGGTGGTTGTATTTTAGTAGAAAGTGCCAAATTCAATTTTTGTAACCTTTTCATCATTTTTACTTTGTGTGAATATCAATTAACGTCATTTATCCCATTTTTTTAAAAATATTCTCAATTTATCAATCCCAAACCAATATTTTCATCATATATATACTTTGTTTGATTATCAAATTATCAACATTTGTCCTTTATCCCTATTTCGAATATTCTCAAATTATCAACAATTATAATTCATCTCTGTTGAACTTTCTCAAAATACCAACCTTACCATTTTGATGAAATCAATTTCAGAACACATTTATTCAGGTGCCCGTATCATTTTGTCGAAGCAGATAAGTGATAATGCAATAATCATTAATGAACTAGAAACACATAAGATTGGAAGGAAAAAAGTGTCAGAGGATTGCACGTATGAGAGTGAAAATGACAAGATATGACAACTGCCACATCTTTTAATGAAAAGATACTCCTTGTGGTTCAGAATCTTCAATCTATTCGAGATTTACACTATTATTATATATCTTCTCAGTAGATTTTTATTTATACAGCAGACATTATAGAAAAAAATTTGCTCTTATATTATAGCCTGATTATATTTTTGCGATTTCTGTTTTTAGTTTCATTTATTAATCGCTCATTGTTGGCATCATATCTTCCATTTTCCTGCATGGAAAGTTAAAAGAAAATGTTTGTGATTAGCTGGTTTATGCCCGTTAAGGGCAAAGAATGTAATGTGTCGTAACTGTGGCAACGTCAAAATAGTCTTGTATGCAATAACGCGTCATTGCAGAAATACCATCAGTGCCCATACAAGTCTTTAACAGCAGAACCAGTGTCCTTTTGCTTTTGAAGAAAAATCATACCAGTAACCTGTTTGCATTCGGCAAATCGACCGCCGTCAAAAAAAATAGCCATGCCCACAGGTATCCAGGAGTGTGGGGAAGCATAACGTTCACACCAGAACCATGGAATACCAGACTCTCAGAACGCTAAAGCTCTCACTGGCCAAAAAGTTTAACAACTCCATCCGCTGCATGCCACCAAAGCTCTCATAACATTACTAACCCAACTACGCATTAATTGTTTTTCCGCTTCTCCAAATAACATTCAACATACTAACCTTGAATTTCAGGCATATTATTCAGCTTCCTGGGCGTAAATATTTTTTCGCTTGTGACTCTGTTTTTCTGATCTATTTCTATCATCCCTCTTTACCTTACAGAAGCAACGGTACGGTGCATCATGACGTCCAGTACATAACGGGTGTCTAGCAACAATCTCCCTAGCAACATCCTCCCTAGCAACTACCCATTAAGGAGGTTCTTCACGAACTTGCCTTTCATTTCCTGCATATATTAAAGAACATTGCCAATTTATAAGTTTACCTTTTTTTTATTTTGTAAAGAAAAGAAATATAAATTATATTATTTAAGAGAACAACTACGGGATGTAAAAGGTAAAGTTTTAAAGTAAGGGATATTTGAAATAAAAATGTGCCCCTTCATGCGTAAGGTGATCAAATAGCCTCGATCCATCATGGTTAAGTGTCATTAAGTTGTTTCATTCATCTTAACATCAGTACAACTTAACAACCATCTGTCCTCTCCCCGTGTGACTCGACGTAGCTTTCTTGTCGCCTGTGCTGCTTGTATTATCACAAGTCTTGAGAAGGTGACTCAAAGTTTATTACTTCTTCACATTGTTTCAATCCCAGGATGCAGTCAAACTGAGCATCGTTGATTTCTATGAGCTTTCTGGCGATGGAAATGTGGTTGTCAAATTTTGATTCAAAATGTCATAGACAGCAATAAAATATGTGAACATTTATAACTGAATGTTCCATTGTATATGTTCCCAAAGCTAGCGTTTGGGTATTCTCATATAACTCGCTATGAAAGTAAAAATGTACATCTAGACAACAGAGGTAGACACTGTCGACAAGAAAGCAGTCCAAAAATGTCATCCATCTAATCATCCAATTCTTTCATCCATTTCTAGGAACTCACTCCGTGTCGTGTTTATATGTACGTCATCTGTTTCCTGAACAAGTATCATCAATTTCCGACTCTGTAACTCAAACCATGTGAATATTGTATTTTTCTCTCTCTCTCTCTGCTAGAGGTTGCATGGATTCTTGACCCCACTGTACCACAACTTCAACATTGCCTTGACCAGCATCGCAACCACCTTGTCTCTTACTTACACTGTTCCTTCTCCTCTCGGTGTGTTTTCAACATCTTCCAGAACAGAACAGGACAGGCCTATTGTTTCTGAGGGGGTTCAATACCAAATGCATCCATGAATTTAAAACAAGTCTTTCTTTGCTGATATTTAAATTACAGTTTTGTAGGACTAACTTTTGTCCATATTTTAAACACCATACCAATACACTAGCTTGGCAAACATTCAGTGTTCCACAAAATACTCTAGCAAATTTTGAACATTTAGGAATCATCACAAGCACTTGAAACTCTAAACTATACAGTGGTGCAGATGCAATAATGCTGTAACCAGTCAGATGTTCACGGACAGTTACTGTGAAGGACATGCATGTAGTGTGCTGACCCTTTGACCCTCAGAAACAACACTGTTCATGTTCAGCTAACCTCACCACAAGATTCTTCTATCATTTGTGAAAGCCAGCCGAGTTGTGCTGCTTGTGGCGAGGCTTTTCGCAATGACAGGTGTGACAACCAGAGCTTTGTGGGTTGCAGGTGCACTTGTTTTAACATGCAAAACTGCACTTCCTACTGTGTTATGTGTTTAACTCACTTTGTCTGTTTCAGGCTTTGATAAACCCATCTTTCTCATTACATGTGCTAGCAGCAGCTAAACCTCTGCCACAGACCGCGTCTGTCATTATGATACGCAGAAAGTGAGCCCCCATGTGTGTATCAAATGATTGAGTGGCACATACCATTTAAAATGTGGGTGAATTGATTTCACAGTGGAACATTCTTGAATGTTTGCGTATGACATGTTCAATTTCATACGTTTGTGGAATGCTCTTTCAATCTGTCTGCATGGGTTATAATCTGACTGCTGCAGATAGCATATTTGACGCCCAGCACATACGCAGTTGACATCATGAACAGTGAAATTGGAACTCTCCACTCATCAAGTGTTTGTTTCATGCATCTTTTTAGAGAGATGCATGCTGCTAGCACATTGCACATACACGTCTTACTTGCTCATCAGTCTTTTTGTTCAGTGTTTGCAAACATTCCTGTCATCCATGAAAGGAGGGACATCCCATCCCGGTTCCCTTTCAGTTTAATCTTCAATCCCCAAACACCAACCTTACAATACTCACTGCAAGAAAACAAGGTTCTATGATCACCTTGGTGTGTGCACAACCATCCACCCCCATTGCCAATAGACTTTGGTTCACTCCTATTTTCATTAGCGAGGTTGGACCATTGTATTTGTACAGTTGTGGGTGGGACGGTTTTGAAAAAAAATTAAAAAAAAAATGAAAATGTAGCGTGCCACTTAGATGTTTAAATTTTATGAGAGAAATACTTAAAATTAAAAAGGAAGAAAGGCATTTGATGGAAATGTTTTCATTTTCTGGTGCATTCAAAACTTTGTAAGCTGATGGAGTGGTTGCCAGGGCTACCATCAATGTACCTTGGTTTGAGAGCCAGTTCCGTCTGAAGCCATTTGGTAAAGAGAGTATGGGTCCTTCGGGAGAAGCCTTGTTATGGCGCCCTCACATATATTGATTGCTTGAGTCGTCATATACTGTGGATGTCTGATTCTTGATCTTCTACCATACCAAGTCCATCAGTTTGTGAAGTTTTGAATGTGCTTTTTTCTGACAAAAATACTGTAGCAAACTTTATTTTTGAGGACTGTCTTGAAAACTTCAGCAAAAAATGAAATTTGCATCAGCAGTTTTTTCAGAAGTTTGACTTCATTACATGGCAAATATCGTATCCATGTTACAAGGGATATGATACAAGAGTAGCATTCCGGTCAACTGTAAACTTGACGTGGTCGCTGAACTTGCTGAACTAACCAGGGGCATCTGTGTATGGCGTGAAATCGAGAGCCACTGTCACCTTCATCACAAGTGGACATTACCATAGTAACGACGCATGGCCAGAACACGTATATGCATGATTATTTTCATACAAAGCCAGGAAGTGTTTAGTTTTTAAATCCAGAATTGATTATCCTAGTGAATCCTGTCCCTGTAGGATTTTTTCCCTCATCTTAAAAACAACAACAACAACAAAAAAATGATAAAAAACTTTTTTACAGTACATTGTGAAAGTACCACATCTTTTCAACATTTGATGTGACTCTGAGGAATTTCAGTAATTTTGTATTTATATTACTGTGAATGTCTTTGTTTTTTTCCATGAAATTCTGTACTTTTGTATATTTTTGCAAGAGATCACGAGGAAGTGAAGAAAGTGTTATTTTTATGTTGTCAAACGTTCGTTTCTCGTTGGTACAGTCAACTGCTGTGAGTTGAGAAGACACTGAGCGAGCTGATCTGCCCTTGGGCTCACGATCGCTGCAAAGTCGTAATCTTGTATTCTTGAAACACCCATACCAGTTGGCTATACCGGTTTGGGACAGTCCAATTTAGAAAAAAATTGGAATGGACCATTTACAGTGTGTGTTGTCAGCTACATCTACACGAAAATCTGGTCTGTCTTGCCTAGCGTTCACAGACCTGAAGTACATTGAGTTTGTAATTTCTAATTAGACCAATTTCTCAGTAGTATTAAGTTAATTTTTTCCATTATGTTTTCCAGTGGTTGCTCACATCAAGTGCCATTTAGTTTGCACAGTTTACAGGTTATTTTTATTTCCATGGGCTGAAAAAAACTGTTACAGTAGGTTTTTAAATTTGACCATTTTCATAGAGGAGTTCCTTGCATAGTGGCATATTACATAGTGATACTTATACACAGGCAATCATTATAGTAAAAAATAATTGAAACTAGTTAGAAAAAAAAAATGAAAAAGAAATAACAAAAATAAGTAAACCTTGAGCTACAGATATATGCATTTTCAATGCAGAAAGATTAACAGAACACTGATACATTGTCTTTCTTGGATTAATCTTAAAAACTTAATTGTATATGGAAACAACCATAAAGAAAACTTCAGTTGTGTTAAATACGGCCACTAGATGGCGCTATTCCAGAATGAGAAGTATGTGGAACTGTCATTCAAACAACATGATTGGAAGCACTGTTGCGAAGGTCAAGATACTTTGTTAATACTATTACGCATTGGCTTTTCATTGACTCTGAGAAGAAAGTAAACTAAAAGCTTCAAATTTGCTATTTTTTTATATTTGAAAAACAATATACAGATTTAAGAAAGAACGATCATGTGCTCAGACACAAGAATTGTACATGTGTGTGGTGTAATTGTTTCAGGCATTTTTCACGTTTGAAGAGTACTCGTTAGTATTTCCCGACAGCCAGATAAGTAGACTTAAACTTTGTGACCATAGATACAGTTGCCATGACACTAGTACCTTCCCCCTTAGTGGAGTCACTGTTGTTCCGTATGGTAGTCTGAAATTTCCATCCTACTGCACGAAAGCATTGCCATAGCAACTTGACAAGAAACAATGGACAGAGCAGCAATGTATGATTGGACAGTTGGGTAAAGTCACGTGACTGTCATGTGACACACTTGAAATGGCATGCTTTACTTTCCACACCGTGATTTTGCTGGAGGTTTTGTATATAGTTTAGCTCTTCACAGATGAACCAGCTATCCTTAATGTGCATCCCTTTGCCGTGTAATCATACTTGTGTACTATATTTAATTTATATTTGGTGTAAAAATTCAATATTTTGATGGTGACCCTGCGGGGTGGGAAGAGATTCAATGTCAGTGTCACCTTTCTACAGATGTGTATACCACACACACTCTCATCCTTAAATGAAAAACATCACCATGTGCATACTTTGATTTTCTGTGAGGGTCAGCATTTTGAGGTCAAGAAAATCTGACTGTGTATTTGTATACACATTTATGATTAATTTCAAGCGTTTCTCTCTATAATGTTTTGATTGGTGTAGATGCGGTTACACATCTGTGTCAGGTGACGTCATTGGCTGTTCCCACCACACACTGTCACCTTCCTAATTTGTATCTTGGGTTCTTGGTGTTGGAATAAAAAATGTTTGAACCTTATAAATGTGTTGTTGTTCTGTGTCATGCTTTCACTTATCCCACATGGCTTGATCAGGTCGGCTGATTTTAGTGTTTCCCAAACCAACATTTACCCCGATGTGAATAGTTCAAGAGTTTTTATGCCTTCAAATTGTACAAAACAATAGCAATCTTGTTCAATTTTCTAAAAAAAAAACAATCCAATGTTTAGGATGTCCGGCCCGCCGGTTGCAATGTCTTTGCCCAAACCTTCCAATAAGGCATGTGCAGATCACATTGATATATAAAAACTAAAGTGAGGGATTGCTCTAGGTATCTCTACAGACCACATGATTCTCACAAATTGAAAACTCTGAAGTGTAAATTCAGTAAATTGAAGGCACAGTTTGAAGGTCACAGGTCATTTCTAACCCTCTGATGGCACTATCAGTCACATTAACGTCTGATGTGGGTTGGACCCTGCTGGATTCAAAACCCTTCGGCTAAGCTACATCTGAAGTTTGAACCCAATCTTCAAAGACCAGCCAGAGCTACGTGGTACTCTGCATGTGAGGTCGTTTGCATCTCAATTTATGACACTGGGTCATGCACACACTCAAGTAATTCTTGAAATTATATGGCAATAACTGTTTTGATTGACGCAAGCCAGAGCTGTGCGCCAGTAGTCTCCCTCTATGTGTGTATGGTGCGTATGTAGATGTAGACTGAAAGATCTGTCGCACGAGGGCGCTCTCGAGTGACGGATTTTTCATTCTGGTGTGCATGGTATCGAGAAGAAAACCGTCAATTTCTGCCAAATGCCCATCTCAATCTGTTAGATTAGTTGCTGATACAGATCACGAAATTATCACAGGCGAACTGGACATTAATAGTCTTAAAATATGACATTGTTTTCGTAATTATTAAAAATAATAAATCGTAATTATGAAACATTGATATCACCAAAACCAAGTTAGTATTTTATCTCGGTTGAGCTCCTTTCTACGGAGCAGCACTCGATAAAAACACCGTATGCGTATGAGTTGTGTATGACATAGGCGGCCGGCCAATATACTAGGAGTATATAAAAGGCCCCCTTTATATACCCCTATGGTATCAAGGAAACCAAGCATTAATGCCCTACCTGCGAATTTATTTTCAAATTGTCCGAGGCCAATCAAAAGATCAGTAGCTTTAGATGATTTTTTCCATGATGATATTATTTTAATGTGCACCTACTGGCATGCTGTATCATTTTTGACACTTTCAGCGTTGGTGGCGCTGTGCAGTTTGGGACGACCATATACACCAAAGGAGCGCAAAATATACTGGATATCATTTTGACACTTTCAGCGTTTGTGTTGCTGTGCAGTTTAGAACGACCATGTACTCCAAAATAGCGCAAAAATACTGGATAAGGATTTCAGGCTTCGGTCCAATCATAGACGCTCTGCAATTTTTGAGTGTCCTTTCATCGCATCTGCCAGTGTAAAGTCTTCAAAATATGACCTGTCACACCACTCTTGATTACGTTCTTCATTTAAGCGTCCAGTGAACCATTGTCTTTTCACCGTTTCTGAGTTCTCGTCCACGGTTAAGGGTCTCCAATGTTGAGGTAAAATAGTGTCCAAAGGTCAGTGCATTGTCTTGGCGTTTGTGTGATTTTTTTGTAAAATACGAAATATGAATACGTCGGCGTGCTTCATTTCAAATGACAAGAGGTTTTCTTTCTTTAAGAAAAGTTTATCTCCTTTGAGAGAAAATACTGAGTTAACTGCTTTACTGTCTACATAGATACATACTTAGATACATTTACAGATACATAGAAGACTTTTAGTTGCGAAACTGTCGGGCATCGACTCAAATTTTTCCCCGATGAATGGGGACCGTTAACAGCAAAGGCCTGCGTGGAACTCTTTCACTGCTGTGAACTTGTGAGGTCAATGTCCCCAAGTGACCCCATGTCAATTCCAAGCGCAGACAATTGTTTGTTTCTCGATTTTTTGATTGTTTAGTTTTTTTTCTGTTATTACGATGTCTAAACTTGATTTTTATATCAGTCAAAACTTTGTGGATATTAGTTTGATGTCAGGCGGGATGTTTTGGATACCCATGCACGAAAAGTATAGTCACCAGTTTGATTTTTCCTACATGCAGTCATACTTGTTTAATTTTGGATTAAGATTCTAAAGTCTAACTTTGGATTAAGATGTTAAGATAGATGATAAAACAGTACTTTTACTCCTCGGAATGTGTAAAGCAAGGTGAGAAGTTATCTTCAGAAAAAGCGACCGTGAGAAAATGCTGTCCCCTGAAGGAAGCACACACGAGTACTCGGCCGATTGGGGGCGTTTTTGCAACCCCGACCATTGGAAAATAAAGCTCCGCCCGAGCGGCCACAAATTTCAAAATTGACCGAATCGTCTCCGGTCGTTATTTTTCTCTTGAAATTCAAATAGATGTAATTATACTTGCCTTGAAGTTCAAGCTTTCATTCAAGCATGTAATTGACCTTTCCTCAAAATACCGTGGAAAGATTCGTACCAGAGAAAGAAATTACCCAAGATTTGTCGATATTATTCAAACTGGCCGTCAACTCTGTGCAAACTCTCTGCAGAAAAGTAGGATATTCGATTTTCGGAAGAACAGACTGTGAAAAATGTTTTATACATCAAAAGCTCTAAAAAATGAACCCCCACAAGTGGCAGATCAGAAGAGAGTTGAAAAAGTTTCTGGATTCCGAATAACTGTCCCTGAGACACATTCAACCCTAATCCGATCAGAAATCTAAGAGTGTTACATCATTTCAAGAAGACTTTTAGTTGCGAAATTGTCGGGCATCTGCTCAATATTTTCCCCGATCAATGGGGACCGAAAACAGCAAAGCACGGCCTGCGTTGTACTCTTTCACTGCTGTGAACTTGCGAGATCAATGTCCCTAAGTGAACCCATGTCTATTCCAAGTGCGGATAATTCTTTGTTTCGTGGTTTTTCAATAGTTTAGCTTTTATCTGTTTTAAGGATGTCTAAACTTTTTTTTTTATGTCAGTCGAAAATTTGTGGAGATTAGTTCAATGTCAGGATGCTTTGGTTACCCACGAAAATCGTGTTTAGGAAAGTTGTTCCCGAGTTTGACTTTCCTACATGCAGCCATACTTGTTTAACTTTAGATTTAGATGTAAAAGATAGGTGAGAAAAACGTGTTTTTTTTACTCGTAGGGATGTGTAAAGCGAGATGGGGAGGTAGCTTCAGAAAATGCTGTCCCCAGCAAAGTCGACTACTCTGCCGCGTGGGGGCGTTTGGCAACCCCGACCACTCAAAATAAAGCTCGGCCAGAGCGGCCAAAGTTTCCAAAAAACGCCGTATTGTCCTGTTTTTTCTCTTGAATTTCAATTAAATAAACATGAAGTTCAAGCTTCAATATTCAAGCATGTAAATTACCTTTCCTCAAGATAGAACCCTCTAGCAGGTCATTGGATAAAAGCTCCCAGAGGCAGCGGATATGTCCTGCAGGACATACCATATTTGTACGTCATGTTGATTTTCATTAGTTCAGCCACTTTTGAAGCAACAGTGCTGCTATAAAAGCGAAGATAAAGTGAAAAAAATAGACAGTGAAGTTAGTTAAAATATTCTTTTCTCATTTAACATATATCGGCTCTTGTAAAGTGTTTCTCATTACTGTGACGAACAAAAGAAGAATTTGTATTCATCCTAAAATAAGCAACTGCGACATATTACCCTCCCAAAGGACAGTTTTTAAATATCCCTCATTATGAATGTAAGCTTCCTTACCCTTATAATTAGTGAAAACGAAACTCATCCCTGATGCAATACCAAAAAGACTATATTAATAATATTCCTATTTCATAATCATGATATTCATTAATGTCATTTTTAATAGGACCGTGTACATACCTAATGAGCCTTCGATGGATGGTTGGCTATAACTTATGACCTGCAACATTTTTATAAGGGCAAGGCTACCATGTTGTTCAAGCAAGTAAAGGGCAATGTATCTGTGAGATACGCTGCTGCTGAGTTCTGAACTTGACAGTGGCAGTTCTAGATCAGTGACCGCAGTGGATCCAATGAAGAAGAAGGGCTTAGTCCCCGCGAAATATCTGGGATATATAAGCTCAGAGTGGAACATTGATTTACACTGGTACATTATTGATGATTGAGACTACATTTTTCATTGTATAAGAAAGGTCATTTGAACGGACGCACTGGCAGAATGTGCCCAGTCATGGGTAGAAAGACTGAACATATCTATAGCCTTTCTTCCGTCTAAAACCTGTGTAATTCTTTCTGCGTTTGATCAAGGAAGTCATTTGAACAGATAGAAGGTCTGAAAATGCGTGTGGAACATACATAGGAACCAGGAAAAGGACATGAGAGGCTGAATGCGAAAGTTATAAGATTTATTTCCGTCGAGAAAAAGGGTCCTGGGTTTGGTCCAAGACCGACCATTAGAAACCAGTGGAATTCAAGCTGAAATATGAAGCAGGAAATGAAACTGTGTATACCCGTTTGTTCATTGATTGGTATTTGTTGGTGCCTTTGAATACTAGATCAGGAACGCCAGGGGCAGCATTTTACAAGTGGTTTAGCCACAACCTGATGACGTCAAATCGCCGTACGCAATACACAATGCCATAATTACAAGGCGTTTGTGTTTTGTGTACGGTGATTTGACGTCGTCAGTATGTGGCTATACCACTTGTAAAATGATGCCTGCCAGGGTTTCTGTTTATGAAGCCTCATTTTTGAAGACCAACGGCTGCCGTTTCTAATTATGTCTTGTGAGCTCTTACACGTCCTTTTAACGCGTTCAAAGCCGAGTGTGTGCAAAACGTTCTTTCCAAAGACTACATTAATCAAAGGATGACAATTGTTTTACCAAATTGAAGAACAACCGCAATGGTATAACTTAAAATGCAAGACGTTAGTAAAAGTGGTCCTCTTGTCTAAAGTGCGAGACTTTTCGAAATAGCCCTACCGTGTTTCTTGAAAGTGACAGTGACCTTGCCGAACTAACCCGTGGGTACTCAATATAAAGAGCTTGCTCGAACGACAAACCTTCAAGTGTATACTCTATACTATAGATACCGTTCAACGAAACGAGAAAATTCTCTCCTCTCTTGGGTAACAAAGTCTTGATCGACCTCTTTATGTTGACAAAGTGAAAAACAGACTAATGCATACTTCGCCTTTTCACAGCTCCTAGTATGGTAGTTGTTACATAGATAGACGGACCAAGGTCCGAGGTTAAATAAGGTCAAATTACTTCGGGTTGCTTATTGTAATTTAAAGATAATACCTGTGTAGAGCATATTACCTACAGTTTAGCTAGATGAGCTTGTGTAGTCTCTGCATGAAATAGTACGGAAGAAGGTCAATCCGGGGAACAGTGCAAATGTCCTCCTCTATTTTTGTTCAGCTGTGACGGTATTTCCAACCCGTCCCTGTTATTCAAGTCCGTGTCAGTCACCAGCGGCTTTTTCGTATGGTTTTGTAAGGGCGCAGCAAAGTGTTGACGCTCGTATCTTCGACTCTCGGCAAAAAGCATATTATGATTCTTACCTGATCTACGACACTTGCAACACTGGCTACGTCGGTATTTTGGGCAATGAAGACATGAAGAACTGTCGACAGTATATCAACACACCGATCTCACTTGTATGTCCTTTCTGGACTACGCATGCTCACAAAAGCGCACTGCACTGAATTGGACTCAAATAAAAACAGAGTTTGCCAATAGACACGTGATGGCTTTACGAACATTGTCAATGTGAGTGACCCACTACACCTATATTCAACACTACTTTTCCTTGGTTAGGGAGAAGAACTTTGAATCAGGGGTTAAGAAGACACAAGGAACTGTCGACAGTATATCAGCACACCGGTCTCACTTTTATGTCCTGTTTCGGATACGCATGCTCACAATAGTACTGCACTAAATAGGACTGAAATAAACACTGGGTTTCCCAATGGACACGTGATCGCTTTATGAACATTGTCAATGTGAGTGACGCATTACACCTGTATTCAACACTACTTTTCCTTGATTAGGGAGAAGAACTTTGGACCATGTACACTTTCTCTCACGGGGCTTATGCTTAAGATAGTCCTTCTACGAGTATGTTACCTGCAGGCAGGAGCGTCGTATCTATATGTTGGCTTGTAAGATTGCTCTATGTTGGTAAGTACATAGACACACTGGAAAGTCTCTGTGTATTGCTATAACGATTTATCTGAAGTCCTGAACTACGTTGACGTGCTAAGGTGTAAATTTGTCATGCTTATATCCTAGTGGAAGCCGTCGAATATTTTCAGCTATGCAACAAAAGACGTTGTGCGCAAATTCTGTCGTTATTTAAAACTAATCAAGGACGATGTCATCATCGAAGAAAAAGGAGACAAATTCTTATACTCTTAAAGTTCGGCATCTGAGCAGCTTGCTATATTTGCGTTCATTTGCGGCATTTGAACTTGTCCCCCTTCCTGATGTCAATCAGTTTCCCAGGCAAGGTGTGCAGTTGTGATGAGGGTGGTCAACAACGTTACGAAAGATGCAATGCCTTTGACTGTAAGAATAGCAACGGCTGAAAAAAACTCACAAATTGATTAAATAAAATACAATTAACCACAAACAACCTATCACGACCGCTTCGGTCAGGTCTCGTAATACTGAATTATGATAAATATGTGATCAGTAGGTTTATATACAGTTATAATAAAAACACGATTGGAATTATATGAAAGAATTAGATCGTTTTATTGTTTAAAATTAGTAAAAAGTGTTAGGTGCCCTGTTGCTGAAAGTTGCAATATTACAAATTACTCAAGTTAATTTCACAAAAGGATAAAATAGATGAGTTTACATTTGCAGATTAAATCGACATTACTGCACTATCTAATTGTCCAAAAATAGTTCCAATGGTGTTAAAAGCAAACAATGAAAACATATTTATCGTTACTTTGATATAGTAACTTAATATAGTAATATATTATATGTTATCTATTAATGGAATTTCGATTTAGTCTCTTCACGTCCAGTTGAACTCCAAGACAAACTCAACTTTACGATTAGCATATCGGAGGTAAGTAAAACTTCAATAAGGAATCTGCGTTCTTTTATTATAAGTATCCTGTACCATACTTTAACGAGAGATATTCTGTAATTACGGTTTACGTGCACGAAACGGCTAACCGTACAGGGAAAGCAGACTGCTGCTTCAAAGCCATCGAGCGGGTGCGATTTTCGGGAGAATGTAAATTTCCCCGATGCGATTTTCCTGCCAGTTAATTCTAATTCTAAAGCTATATATCAGCTAATTTTCCATGGAAACATTTCAGTGCCCTTGCAGACACATTTGTATCAAATGTACATCAGTTTCGTATCGCTGTCCTTTGTGATACCCTTTATCTACCCCGTTTGATAGTGTGAACCATTTTCGCAACCCACTGAAAAACTATGGGCGAACTCACTGATTCTGTGCTGGTTTTATTGCTCCGGTCACTTTGAGCAAATATAGGATAACATAAGAATTGAACAAACTAAAAATCGACCTATCCTATCATTTGGAACTATGTCGCAAGAAACGAGCCATTTGTACAGTAGCACGATTTTAAAGTCTAAGTATTTCCGGCATACCGGGAACGTTGATGGTTATACGCATTTCCTCATGTAATGCCTGAATTCCCCTCTGACTCAAAGACACGAGTAAGATTGTTCACATAAATCAGAACGTTGCCGTCTTTTCCTCTTAAGACAATTGTTTCGTCTTTTGCTGTTTCAATCAAATTAACGCTTCAGGATAAAGTTCCCAGCTTGAAGGTAAACAAGTGTTTATCGGGGCATTACATGTGCTGAACTATTTTCTTCCGCTTGACTTGTAGAGCCTGAAGCCTGACACAAAGGTGTTCAATCTACATGATTATATTGCAAGTACAGTAACCTCGTTCCAGATTCGGTCAGGAAACAAGGTAAGTAACTGTAAACAGGCGCAATTGCTGGAAAATGTCGTAGATATTTGGCATATTATGATTATGTCACCTTGGAGTCACTGAAATAGATTAGCGGGGGTCATTGGAAAGTACATGTATAATGACTTAGGCCCATACGGTCATAATGCCATAAGTTAGACAAAGCTTAGCAGGAAAAAGCGGATCGTACACCATGCTTCAGATACTCACACATTTTAAATATTGAACTTGGCATTATTGAAATAATAAACGAATAATTTTAGGAAAGACCAGACACAGCGACTTGGTAATAAAAACCCAGACGCAAAAGTAGAGTCGTCAATCATGCCAAAGCTCCTATGGGCAAAAGGGAAGGAGCGCCCGTTAGCATAAGACCATGTGAGCATCTTCTTTGATAAATGGCACTGGAAATATAAAAAGAACTGTACCAAGCGAAGGATTGAATAAAAGCACTTATCACATGAACTGGCCCGTATCTCCACCTGTATGACGTACACCAGCACAGATAAGAAATCCATATTACCCCTGTTGTATGTCATCAGCCGGAACTTTTTTCCTGCAATGTACCGTTCATAGTCACACCGCGACACAGACCGATTTGTTGTGATCGATGCCGTGCTCTCATGGCATTTTACAAAAAGATGACCCGATAAATCCAGATATGGAAACATAGAAGGCATGTGTCCAACGAAATTTCGAGTCGCTAAATCTTTAGCTATTCCCAGGAATCGAATGAGGATACCGTCGATCGTTTTAATGGCTCAGTAACGTCACGGCTCCAGTCGTAAGGCTCAATGTGGACGTCGTCGTACTTGGCGATCGCCAAGCGACGTCGTACTTGGCGATCCCGGTTGGCGATAAACCCGAAAGATACACCTCAGGCTCAGCGTAAGTTCAACTTAAAAATGAGTGCCGTATAATCTTCGGGAAAGCAACAAAGAAGGCACAAGCATGAAGTCATTCGACGAACAACGATAAATTCCCTTCATCACACAAATCATTCCATTGTTTCTCGATCGGAATCAATGCTGCAGCGTAAGGCTGTAGTGAAGACATAAGCTGTCGACCTGTAGCCTTATCTCTGCAGTTCAGCCCTGTAGAATCCGATTTATTTCGAAAGTTGACTCGGACAAGACTCACAACAGAACAGAGTTCCCGTAAAGTAACAAAATTGGGATGTACCTACGGGCGATACATGTGTCACAGCAAACATCATAGTCCGCAAGACGAAAACATTGACGGCCGAGATGGCCACTGACGGAGACCGATGACGGCAATGCTGCGCTCACTACAAGCGTATACACTCAGTGTGTCAAGGATCGGAATCTTTCGGGCTCTCCAAGGTCGTAAACTTGTGATATTTTAAAAGCCACGACATCTCTATGAATGATAACTACTGTTTCGACCGTGTCGTTGCATTAACTTCATAAATATAATGGTAAATATTCTAATAAACTCAAAATACTATGGCTATCCGTCGCTAGTGCGGTGACAGCTATGTCCGCCGATCGCAGACTTGTCTTGGCATCGGGCCAGCGGGAGACAATGATTGACACGTGCACGTGACCGAATCCGTATGTCTGATTGGTGGAAATACCATTTGATGTATCAAACTTTCAGCTTAATCGGATTTATGAATGAACATTTACCTGTAAACATTTGCACA
The DNA here is from genome assembly GCA_001465055.1 of Ptychodera flava. Classification (NCBI taxonomy): domain Eukaryota; kingdom Metazoa; phylum Hemichordata; class Enteropneusta; family Ptychoderidae; genus Ptychodera; species Ptychodera flava. The sequence continues at coordinate 99,416 of LD353047.1, forward strand.
TCTCCTGGGTGACGGGCCGCTTTACTCATTAAATGAAAGTAATCCGCGTAAATAAAACACAAAATCGGGACAAAAATCATGCAGTTTGTTACAATAATTTTGATCCTTCCACATCAAAGAAAAATAAGAAGACTGTTCATGTGATAAATATATAATTCCATGGAATTTTTCTCTGTTTGACGTCATCGTATACTCATGTTTTTCGCAGAGCCGCACAACTTCTCGCCTTCGGCTCGAAGTTGTACGGCTCCGCGAAAAACACTCGTATACGATGACATCAAACAAAAAAATATACCATTGGATTATACATAAATAACAGATTTATCATATACTCATGCCCATAATTTTACTAATAGTACGAAAACCTCAAAACCTCAAATTTTGAGGCTTTACTTTATTACGCCTTGCGCATAAATATCGGAATATTTATGTGAACAGGCTTCATTCATAAAGTATACGACGAAGTCAACATCACGCGCGACATCGCTGCAAGTCCTCGGTATCTCAATGAACCCCAAGAAGAAAGATACCGGGATTCAAAAATCGTCATACAGGAGGAAACTTTCAAGGTGCAATATGCTATTTCAATTGTAACCGATCAAAAACTGTCCCCAGCTTTAAATATCCTGATTTCGAACGCGCTCGATCGTCGTACGGCACGGAGCTCGCGCGGAGAGGGTCCGCCATTTTGTTTGTTTACCCTAAGAGTTACCATGTCAACAGTTGTCGCGCGCGCGACATCGCTGTCACGCCACGCCCTCACTACCTGTTGGGGGTAGACCGTGCACAGTGCCGGCGCCGTGCGAACGGCAAAATGTTTGCCAGAGCTTGGCCAAAAAAATACGAGAACTTTAACAGGAAAACCATGGGAAAACATTACAAGACTCAACATTTTATTTCCGTATTTAGCAACCAGAAATACCCGTGTTCCTCGAAGCCCTACCGTACACACAAGCGCGGCCTCGAACTCCGCGCCGATGGAACCCAGGGCTACGTCGGCAACATCGCTTCGCAGGCCTGGAGCGGCAGCCATTTTGTTTGTTTACGTTATGTACCAACAAATTGCTATTAAATGTAGTTCGGGAGAACTCCTAAACCGATGACGTTTATCGTGCATATCTCGACGTTTACCGTGAAATATCACGGCTGCTATTTTACGGTGAACGTCACTAGAATGAAGCAATATGGGCATGGGTATATGATAAATACACAAATCCTTAAAAGTATGACTGGAATACAGGAAGAAAACACATTGAAATATTCGATCGATGAAAATCATGCAATTTCTTCAAAGCCAACGAGCCTTTTTTTGTAAGCGTCCATATCGATTTTTACATATTGAACTTCGATAGCAAAGCTTTTGATCCCGTATCAATGGTTCATTATGTATATAACGTTTGATTCTGAAAGGAATGCCTGCACGTACCTTGATGTCTGTTCAACAACGTTGTTTCCCAATACAATTATTCTTGGGAATTGTGAACAGCTATCTATATCTACTCAGAGTTTCACTCGAATTTCGAAGTGTTTGGCATACTACGTTTTTCTTTCTCTTGTAGGATAATAGGTTCAAGATGTGGCGTAATGGTACTCTTATGACCAATGGCTTCTTAGACTCGGATATCGACGATCGCTACAATCTAATCATTTCATTCACAGTAAGTTTCTAGTTATTTTTGTGCATTACCAATAGTAAGTAAGGGGTAGGTAGGGGTCTAGCTACAGTGTATACATACTATTAGGTATCACAGGCACACGACGTCTTTTAAAATAACTTGTCTGTAATTTTAATGTTGAAACATGCATTTTATTAAAATCTGTGCAAACAGAAAAAGCGTGCGGGCAGCTATTGAGACATACAGTGAACAGTGCCCCGTGCACGGCTGTGGCCGCTCAGCTCTACTGTTAACGTTACTAACTTTATACAAATGGCGAATTTTAAAATCACTTGTCTTCAATTAACATGCATTTTATTGATAACTGTGCGAACGGAAATCATGCAGGCAGCTTTTGAGACATACAGTGAGCAGCGCCCAGAACACGGCTGTGGCCGCTCGGCTGTCTTGTACACATTACTCTGAAGGTATGAAAGTAATCGGGAAAATAATTTTTAAATTAGACAAAATAAACGGTTATTGACCATCCTCGAGATTCAAACTTCAACTTAATCAAGGGAATACTAACAAAAATCGATCGATCGGCTTCCTAACTTGTAAAGTCAACATCGGCCCTATCTACGGCTGATAATTAGCGCAATGTTTTTTTACGGACAAGTCCCGTGCCAGCGCCATTTTCAAAGCGTGCAGCTTGAAGTTGACGCATGCGCATACTTTCCTTTTAAACCAATACGTCATTGTTATTCGTACTGAGGAATAGCCTTCAAAATGGCGGTGTCATGGGAGTTGTCCGGAGGTAAAATTTAGCGACTTACCAGCAATTACATGGCCCGGTGCAGTTTTTGTGTTTCAAGAACCCAGTCGATCGATTTAGTACCACGCATGCGACAACACAGAGAAGTTTGAATCCCCAGGGTTGCCAACAACGTTTTATTTTACGGATTTTATTTAAATTATTTTCCCAATAGTTTCGTACCTTCAGTGTAATGTGTACAACACAGCCGAGCGGCCACAGCCGTGTTCTGGGCGCTGCTCACAGTATGTCTCAAAAGCTGTCCGTATGATTTCTGTTTGCACAGTTATTAATAAACTGCATGTTTCACCATTCAATTACAGACAAGTGGTTTTAAAATTCGCTGAGTGTATTAAAGTAACAGTAGAGCTAAACGGCCACAGCCGTGCACTGCACTGTAGTTTAGTGATGGGCACTTTCACTGTATGCAGAGTATGCCTCAAAATCTGGCCGCACGATTTCCGTTTGCTCATTTGTTAATAAAATGCATGTTTCAGCATTAAAAATTCAGATAATTGATTTTAAAATTCACCGTGCGCCTATGATTAATATTAGGTAGGTGGATATGATGGATGGATCAATAAGTAGGTAAGGGAAGGTAGTAATTGCTTCTATGAATGCAAAATGTTTGGACTAAGGACATTGGAGGGACACGTATACAACGGGACACTAATCTATAGAGGCTGATAGCTTGTACACCAAAATACTCTAGTTTCCATCTCCTGGATTGATCTTCGCTACATCAAATATAAATATACTAACGCATCGCAAATAGCTTCATTCACGTCGGTTGGGTGGATATATCAACGCCACGAATCACGGCAATAAATCTGTCACCATAGAAGAATGGGTCAGGCATTAATGGGCTCTTACAGAGCCAGTGGACCTGGGTGTGTGAGGAGAAGTACGAATCTCGTTACTTTCTATTGTCTTTAATAGCACAGTTCACAGGAAAATGACGCGATACTGCTGGTTAATATTCTAGATGACAGCGACTGGCCACCGTTTTACAACTCCACGTGCGAAACCCCAGTTTACACAGGCCCTCCAACTTACCTTGTAAGTGAATACTTTATTGTGTATCACTCGAACTGGCTAGAAGAACACCAACTTCGCCCTCCTCTTGTCAAAAGGATAACGTTTGCTTGAACAGAGTCTGAGCAGCACAAATGTTAACTTCAGATTGTGTCTAGAGTGCTGCAATGCTAGCAGATCCTAAGGTTGCAAAACTAAACCGTGCAGACTTTGGTGTGAGCACCTTTTATCGCACATGGTTTAACTGTACGAGCGGTACGCGCGCGTGGAATTTGTCACTTCCCATAAGATTACATTGGAATTTGCTGGAAAATCAATTTCTACTATTGTCATTTTCATGAAAATTTGCACAAAGCTCAGTCTAGAGAAATAAATAATAGTGATCAAATAAAATGATATGGTCTCCTCGCTAACTTTTGAGATAAACAGCATTGAATTATTTCGTCCATAGAAAATGCATTGATGACAAAATGCTGACTCAGCATTTTTTCTCCTAAATGGCAAAATTCATGGTCATGTATCTCAATTATCACACATTTTGATAATACGTACAAAGGAGAATCCAAAAATCGACAATTTAGAGAAATGACATTACTTTTAATTTTACCGATCGTACATCCTTAAGTAGTTGTACAAACAAACCACCTTAAAATGGTATATAAGGCCACAAATACATGTATTTCAGCCCTAGCGAAACACCACGAGTGACATAAGTGACCGGTGGACGGTAGTAATTCTCGCTTTTCTAAATGAAATCTTCGTTTATTGTAGCTGTGGAAACGCAGCTATCTCTTGGCGCGGGGTAGCGTATGTAGCTGTACGGGTCAAAGGTCAACCCCGCCACGGACAGCTGCGGGCCAACTGCCGGCGAAAGTGGGTCCATTACGACGACGGCAAAATAAACCAAAGTGAGTGTAATTCAATAAAATAACCTATACCTGCCTGAACTCTGATTATTGTTCATTCCCTAACTCCTTTTGTGAACAAAATTTCTGGTTCGTTTACGTAATTCGGCTGATTTTCTGAGGAGTACTCAAGATTTTCACTGCAGCAGCCAACTTTGACTTCTATTGATATGCTAATAAAGACGTCGTGCGTTCGAACGTGAGTCTCTATTAGCATATCGATCGAAGTCAAAGTTGGCTGCTGCAGTGAAAATCTTGAGTACTCCTCAGAAAATCAGCCGATTACATAAACGAACCAGAAATTTTGTTCACAAAAGGAGTTAGGGAATGAACAATAATCAGAGTTCAGGCAGGTATAGGTCATTTTATTGAATTACGCTCACTTTGGTTTATTTTGCCGTTCAAAGTTCCGATACAAGTGGTGTCGTCGTAATGGACCCACTTTCGCCGGCAGTTGGCCCGCAGCTATCCGTGGCGGGGTTGACCTTTGACCCGCACAGCTACTTACGGTACCCCGCCAACAGATAGCTGCGTTTCCACAGCTACGTTTATTGGTACTCATCTTCTACTTTAGTATTTAATCAGAGGAAGTAAATTGACGATTCATCATAGCCAATGCCACCATACCTTGCTTTTGTAGAACGATTATCTCATGGCAGACATTTTCCTTGGCGAAGAACAGGTAATTGGATCCAACATCGTATCTCGAAACCTGGTCTTGAAAGCCGACACTGAAAATTCGCCATGTAAGTGTTCGTACTGAAAACTGAACCTCCTTCGATAAGGATCTCGAATACTCTTTTCCTCCACTAACTATTCATAGTTTTCAACAATTGATCTGTGAGAGTCCAGGAAGCCCGTCTATTATAACAGGGAGATTATATATCTTACAACCTCTCTGCTATAAATATTTGTCAGCAAGTTTGTTTAGGTATTTGTTTACCCCTTTGTTTATTTACATATTTCCTCGTTGTCTTTTCTCTTTTGTTTTTTTGATATGTTGTTTGTCCGTTTGTTTTTTGGCTCTTTTGTCACTTGTTTCTTATTCAGCTTGATGCACCTGTGGTTTAAAGTGATCATCTGTAAGTGAAATGATGTATAGTTACCTTCAGATAACGTGTGAAAGAATGTCTATTGACTTAGATTTCTGTTTTCGATAAGATTTAACTTAGTTACACATTTCGTAAAGATAGGATCACAAGACATCATGTCAATGAATATTTATGATTTTGTTTGATTTACCATGACCTTAGAGCTTTTGGCGGTTTTAATAATATTCCAGCAATAGTGAACGAGGAAAATTGCAAAAATTTTCTCTCCTTTCAATCAAAATTGCATTTTTATGCTTTTTTCAGGAATTGACTTTGCTCAATTTGCCAGAGGTCCATATATCTTTCTTTCATGAATTTGACTTTGTTGTGTGTACCGGTGCTTTACTGTCTGTTCTGTGCTGTTTTGTGTCCATGTTTATAACAAGTGTATTACGAATTTCGACCTAGTGTCATGGATTACGGATTTGTATGATTGCGATTATCTTGCTTAATTTGGGGAACTATTTTCAGTATAATTGCCTTGTCTCGCTTCTGTGTTCTGTTTGGGTTGGTCTTGAATGGATGATAATGTTTTCGCTGACGTGCTTGAAAAAGGGATTTAACTAATATTCACCTGCTAAGTGGCCTCATGATGTTGATCTGCAAAATCCTATGTAACCTACTTCCTCAAATATTTAGGTAGCATCGACATAGTCATTCAGATATTTGACTCACGCACGAGCGTTCACGATTACGTCGTGAAATTTGATCAGCTAGCAGGACCAGCAGTTCCGGTACCAAAAATAAGTCTCTTCGAAGACGGAGTGAGTACATTTTGCAAAAGCAAAATTTCCTTGATAAAATGTTTATCCCAAATATTTTTATGCCCAGTTTTCTTTTGGGACAACAATGCCCTTTACTTCAGTAGGAAAATTACTTTGTTTCAGAAAAAGTTCACATATCCTGAAGTTTCAAGATAGTATAAAGTGTAATGAGATTGCCCAGTGCTATACATTATGGGCCTCGCCAAATGAATCTGTTTTTGGTGCATTGCAGCCCCAGTATGATTTGAGGTATAGTGCCACCTGTTCCAATTTTGCCACAGTTACCATGGAAAGAGAAAATCTAACCAATCACAGATTTTAAGCGGGTGGCCGCTTTTTAAAAAACAGCGCCCTCACATTGACATTTTGAATACCAAGGAACGCCCCTCTGACAGATACATGGGCATATTTAGATTACAGGTGACTGTATACCTTTAATGGACATTTGGAATAAATTCATTACAATCTCGATTTGCTCCAGGACACCTTTCCAAAGAAGCTTTCGAAGTATTCGAAACTGTCAGATCCTATAGCTGAGTTCATCTTCGATCGGCTTTCCACTGTCGCCCCCCTCGTTTGGCTAATATCTGTCACTCGTTTATCTGAGGACAAAATCGTTTACAAATTGAGGTCAGAGTTCGTCATTCAAGGTAAGCTAATGAATATGGATTTAACAAAGAAAAGACTCACTCAGTTCATTACTCTTGTAATACAAATGACTTTGCTTACCCTTTTCTATCGTGCTTTTCCTTTTTCGTAAACGTTTGGGCATGGGTTTACAGTTAATCGATATATATATATATATATATATATATATATATATATATATATATATATATATATATATATATA
>LD353047.1:106592-117980 GCA_001465055.1 Ptychodera flava
TACACAACTGAGTTGATCAGGATAATCTAAATTACATTTTCACCACAAATTTGTTTCGTATAGACAGCAGAGCCGCCTATACTCATCGGGTGGCTGTGTTCGACTGAAACGTTTAAGCTGCTGATTCCGTATGTTGTTAGGCGGGGAAACAATTTCTTTTGTTTTTGTTGATGGCACCTGTTTGTTTGGTGCGAAAAGTTGGATAAATTAGTGACCACACAGGAGAAATTTCTCCTGTGTCTGCAGGTTGATACTAATTCGTTTCTATTGTTGAGGGGGCACATTTCTGGATATCTGATGGGTATGAAATTCTCGTGGAGGCACAGATTGCATTTTTGGTGGCGTTAGAGTATGGAGTGCATTGCTTTATTATTTTCCTGTCAATCCTGTATCCTGTCTTTGAATCGTTCAGTGACCGAATGTGTTTGCTCAGTTCAGAGCTGTTTCTGTATTTGTGTTGCGGAATGATAGCACATGGTTATTGTATCTTGTTTTGAATGGAGTCTCCGTCAGGCCGATGTATGTTGCGTGTGTATTGTTGTCTTCTATGGTAACTGTTGCTTGGTAAACCACGCCCTTTGACCTACACACTGGAACTTTCAAGCATTTCACCAAACCAAATAACACCCCGCTATATGTCAACAACAGAAGCAACCACCCACCCTCCATTATCCGTAACATACCAGAATCCATCAACAAACGACTGACCAGCATACCATCAGACAGGCAAACATTCGATACAGCCATAACGCCATACCAAGATGCACTCAGGAAGAGCGGCTACGACCACCAACTCACTTTCAATACCGTACAGCAACAGGAAAAACGCACACGAACACGAAACATCATATGGTTCAACCCAACGTTCAACAATAGCGTCAACACCAACATCGGGCACAGATTTCTACATTTAGTCAACAAATGTTTCTTGCATGGTCATCCACTCAGGAAGATATTCAACAAAAATACACTCAAACTGAGCTGCAGCTGTATGCCGAACATGTATCAACCTGCAGATTTGCTCCTGTGTAGTCACTAATTTATCCAACTTTTCGCACCAAACAAACAGGTGTAAACAACAAAAAGAAAAGAAATTGTTTCTCCGCCTAACAACATACGGAATCAGCAGCTTAAACGTTTCAGTCGAACACAGCCACCCGATGAGTATAGGCGGCTCTGCTGTCTATACGAAACAAATTTGAGGTGAAAATGTAATTTAGATTATCCTGATCAACTCAGTTGTGTATTTAGCTCTACTCTAGTATTGAGCACCCTACTCCAGCTGTATATATATATATATATATATATATATATATATATATATATATATATATATATATATATATATATATATAATACAATACTGGGTGATAATACTGGGTGATAATACTGGGTGATAATATATATATATATATATATATATATATAATACTGGGTGATAATACTGGGTGATAATAATGGATGATTCACGCCACAACTTTAAGATACTGTTCTGATATATAGCAAAATAACCACCTCAACAACGGGTATACTACTCGGTTTTGACCAGTTCACTGCATAACACAATGAAGTGGTCAAAATGTCTCGCTATACCGTCGCTTAAATGGTGAGTCTCACTGCCTGTTGCTGAAAAATCATTGCGTCATGAGGTATATTAAAATGGCCCTCATTTACAAACCTGCACGGCATCCCAACTATAGTACCCCTTTCCATACGTAAACCATGCTCTGTGTAATTTTACAATTTAGCTGAAGCGCGTGCCAAAAATTACAAGAAATTCAGCAAAATTAACATAAGAAAGTAATCAAATATTTGCAACTCAATCAAAGAATCAAGACATCCCAAACAGCTAGATTCTTCATTCGCTTCCTAATTTCCATGCATGTTGGCGACATCATAGGTAAACAGTGGACTTTGCAAGTCGCAAGTGTAGTTCCGCAACAGCCGAAAACTGATGAGGTTTCACCCGTACATATCCCAGCGTTTACCATTAAATATCAATGCTGATATTTTACGGTAATTTAACGTTACCATGATTGAGCAATACGGGAATGGATTATGACAATGACTTGTAACCTGTAATAAAGGGCCGGGAAGTTCTGGATGCTTGCTATCTTTCAAGCTTGGTCACTTTACTGATATTTCTATCACTGAATTCGATTGTCTGATAGGTAAAGATGGCATATGAAAAAATTCAATTTGAATTTATGAATGACGGTACTCACTTGCATATTTCTTTCATATCACTTATATTACTTTCGCACTCGGTGGAGCCTATTTACTTCTCGCCTTTGGATTGACGTCAAACGGCTACGCGAAAACATTCAGTGACACCTACGATAAGGTTGAACAAAGAACGTTGATCATACATCAACATTGCAGTCTGTGCACTGCAATGTTTGTGCCCAAAGGAATTAAATGTCCCATATGAAACGTATGTTTGTATATTTAGGAATGAATCCTACTTTCCGTACACTTTTGTGCTCAATACAGTTAGGTGTTATCAGTTCAATATGGCATGACACTTTCCTTTTTAAATCATAAGCCCCGAAAGAGAGCTCAGATTCGGACTGCCTTTAATCACAGAGACAATGTTTCAAAGAAACGTTACAGGTTTCCTTAATGACACCTCAGGAATTAGGAAATACGTAGAATAGACAAACAAAACAACTGCCATCTCGCCATTGGGGGCCTGGGTGTAAGTATTGGTAACTTTTCCATGTCAAAACATTGTAATGAAGAATACAATCAATATACTTGGTGATGATAGATATCTCGAAAAAAAAAACTTTCATAGAAACCATTCTATGGGTTCGTGTATTTACGTCTGTAGAATGGAACTGATCCTGGCACCATCCTAAAGCCATCAAACTGTTGGAAGGCTATACAAACTCCTTCACCTGTTGGGCCAAGGGTATTTTTCATACTTTGCACATGCTTAGTAAATCTGTTTGTCAACAATTTTGGACGTTGTGTTCTGCAGGCTGCCCATCTGGTCGGTATGGATTTTTATGTGATAAAGACTGCATATGCCAGAATGGCGGAATCTGCCATGGGTTCAATGGAGCATGTAAATGTTCTAAAGGATGGACGGGACCTGCCTGCGATATAGGTAGGAGTATTTGATAAATCTAGTTTGGTGTAATCGCGTTTTGGCTTTTACTTTACATTTAGGAGTATTTGAAGAGTGCACATTGCAACATTATATTAGGGAGTCCTGTACACAAATATAGGGGCAATATACAAACTGCAGGTAGCAAACACAAACAGGAATATCGTCGTTTACAGGCCAACCGGTGTTCATAGTATTAAGTGGAAAGTGACAGGCTTTCATGCAACTGTATATTTACAATTTTATGGTAAAGTGTGGTATTACGTTCCTGGTTAGCACCGATGCTTGGGCAAGCGTCTACCCCATCCTCCCATTCCAATGCAAGTTACAAATCGTGGTATTTTCGGGCAAGCGCCTCCTACGACTTAATTTTCACGTGTTTCAGGGAAAATTGCAAATAAACGTTTCGAAATTATTGAGTGTGGATCTCATTCAGTGTACATTGTTGCTGAGTTGAAAAGGGCTTCACGGTGACACTTTACTGAATGTAGTTCAAAGGATGTAAAATAAGGCATGGCTTCACTTCACAGGCGTTCGGCTCACGTAGTGTATGGCCCCATGATTGCATTCCCGTTTGTTATAGAAATATGTCTTATTGATACATAGTGGCTGAATATTTTAAAGTCGTTCATTTTTCATAATGTTCAAAAAGAAAAATACATAAAACACGATTGGAACTAATTTGGGATAATTGGATATTCATATTTTTCAAATTTCTCAAAAGTGTTAGGGGCCATATAGCCGATTGTTGCGATATTACAAATTACTCATCAAAACAAGCGTATAACTTAAAAAGGAAAGCAGATGAGCTTGCATTTGCAGGTGAAAACGACCTTGCTTCACCATCCAATTATCCCAAATTACATCCAATCGTGTTATAAAAGGAAGATGCGGAAAGGAACTTGCTAGTCCGTTAGTGTCAATAGACTAAGACCACAGTTTATTCGCATAAATAGTAAAAGATAGCTGCGGTCACCTCTGCACATTTTGAGGTTTCACGTGGATAAAGCCCACCACAATTTCTAAAGAAATTACATGCTAGAGACCGTGGGCCAGAAAACACGGCAAGCGTATTAATGGACTACTTCTTACCAAATGCTAGCGTGAAAAAGTTATGAATTTGAGTGGCTAACATAAGTTGTGTCATAACCATTATGCAATGTCGCGGACCCTTTAGTGCACACTTTTTCGTGATTGAACTATTAATGTAGAACACGCCTCGGGAACAGATATTCGAACTGTGTTACTTTTACAAATCTTTTCTGATCTACCACATGTGAGGGCTCATTTAAAAGCTTTTGCAGTATGAAAAAACTTTCACCGTCTTAGTTTTTCGCAAATCCAAAATTTAATTTTTCTTCCATAGAGTTGACAAAGGAATGGCAGCCATTATGAATTTCAAATGTCGCAAAATTTTGGGTAATTTGTTTCGCTAGTTCCAAACTTTGCACGGTGACCCCGATTTCTATTTTTGATTTGGTAAGAGAATGGTTGAATGTTTCATTCAAAAAAGCTGAGCAAAACTTTAAGTCTTTCACTTTCGAGGTGCATACTACCTAAAAAGGCCTGCTTTATTGCAGTTTCTAAAGTTATATCGGTGGTACCACGAAACATCGACGCTAATTATGGTCAAGTGGTCTATCTTTTCTGTACGTACAACAACGTCAAAATAAACTCTATATATGGGGTGACATGGACTTTTACCAATGGTTCGTCTGCTACAACATCGCAGAATCCAACGTTTGGTATTACATATGAAGAGGACAACAGGTCAGAGTCTTTTCTTTAATGTGTGTTGGTTGAGCGAGCAGAACAGTTCCCAATTGGATAAGCCCTGTATAGCATTCATCGCTTTGATTGAGTTTGTGTGTTAACATGGGTGTATGAGTGCTTCACTGTTACACCTATCTGAAGGGGTCAGGCCTATTGACAACATCATAATTCGGCTATTAAACCGTCTTTTCAGAAGTTGGGGTGTATCGGTCGGTTATGATGGCCGGCATCTTTAATATGTGAAATTGTATCTCACGTTGCAAATTCGAATTTTACAAAACACGTACAGATCAGTTTGAACATTCCAGGCAACCTACACAGCAGGAAAACTATATGCAGATTTCAATATATGCCTGTAACAGGGTCTGATCGGTACCTGTAACAGTCCTTAAGAAATACCCTCTGTTACAGAACCTATAAAATTGGTCAGATATCAGGGGTTTATGAATAGGTCTGTATCAGGCCTGGTATTAAAGGAATGTATACAGTGATGTAATTTCTGAGTGTATCCAGTGCTGTGACCACATGACTGAAATACTGGTATACAAACAGTGATGTGTCAGTGTTGAATTTACAGGGTCTGCAGGGTCTGAAATTTGTCCGTTTTCAGGGGAGTATATTTTCAGAAGGGCTAATTTTGATGACAGAAATGAATACAGGCATTATTATGTGCACATTAAAAATATTGACCCTGTTACAGGTCTGTATTCACATTACTGTGTACAGTCCTTTTAATGCAATGCTTAGACAGGCAGAATTTTCAGACCCTGTCACAGGTCCATGTCCACAACACTGTATACAGTCCTGTCCCCACAGCCCTGGATACGGACGTGTACATCAGCCCCTGCCACAGCAATGGCACGTCTTTGCTGACACAGACCTGTACCACAAGGTTGTGTCAGGGTCTGTACAGTGCCTATCACTGTAGCAGTAGTTTACTCGAAAGATGAAGTAGGTGTATAATTGGGGTTAAAAACTTCATTTTTGGTATTAATGATAAAAATTAATTTAAATAAAAAACTTGACATTATTTTTCTGAAATGTAATATTTTACTTGAAAGAAGAGTATATATAGGAAAAACGACTATTTTATTTTACATTATCTATCCTCATTCAAAAATGGCAAGGGTTGAAAGACTGACATTCAAAAAGTGAACAAAATCATGATTAGCAAAATTCAAATGCCTCTTATTCAAAATGTAATAATTTTATTGCCAAACAAAATTGTCGTTTTTATAGAGCATTGAAAGATCATAATGTGAAAATTTCAGAGAATTTGACCCAGCCAGAGTGGAGTTAAATTCTTGGAAATTTGGAAATTGGAAAGAAAAAGAACTCAGGAAATCGGGTGATTTGGATACATTTGCACAAATTAACACTTCTTTATCACGTAATTTATAACTGCTTGACAAGCTAAACGGTAATAATTTGCAAAAACGTGATTTTTGAGCAAAATATGCTGTGTTGGGTGCAGCGCACCTTAAAGCAGCTCTATCTATGGATGTTGTAAGGAAAAGTGTCTTTTGGAGCAAGACTATTTCATACTGTTTTTTTAAATGTTTTAGAATGTGTTTTTCTTTCTTGTTTTGTGATGTCGACATTTGATTTTACTGTTTCATGTTTTTTAATTTGAGCAAGGTTTCAAAATAAAAATTATTATATATTATACATGCTTGTGAATTTCTTCAGCAGTATGATTTGTTATTGTTGAAAAGTCGTCATATTGTTACATTCTCTATGTTTTGACGTGGTTTACCAAACTTGTTACCAAGCATTATGCATATTAATTTTAGCGATAACATGTTTAATTATGGCTGCCCGACTGCCCTTGGTCACGTAATGTTTCAGGCGATCTAATATGGATAACAACCAATTTTTTGTTTGTAGTAGGTATTAAGACAATACGGTACGAATATGTCGAATTAAACTTAATTTGGTTTCCAATACGCTCTATTATTGCGTCAAGGCGGTCATGTTTCTTACAAATTTTTGAGCAAGACCATAGCTTCGACTTTTTTTTCTTTCAGTCGACTTGGAATTAACGACTTCAACGAAGGGCAAGTCGGTGTTTATGAATGTTCAATAACCGATAAAGAAGGGATCGAATACACCGCTACAGCTACAGTTACATTTGCAGGTAATTTGTGTCTCCTCGATCATCATGAGAAAAACCGCCTGTACATTTTATCTTGTCTTCTCGATTAAACAACATAATGCCACGTATTTGTTGTCAACAATACCCCCCCGCCCCAGGGGACAAGGTGATCTGTTAAAGAAGACTTTTAACAGGGTATTAATGGGTATAAAACATTTGCAAAATGGTATATTACTTGTCACCAAACGAGCTTTATATCCAGATGTATTACCGGCCAAGCTTGGTATATGTATGTGTTTCCATCAAAATGTTACGATATTAGGAATTGAAATATGCGGTAATATTTACTCAATCTACTCACAATCGAGTAACACTCTGTACATATCGATGGAATTTTATAGATGCACTTTATTTTCATGATAGGTTGCGTGGACAATTTGTACGGTGCTTTCTGCAACAAGACGTGCGATTGCAAGCAGTCAAGTAAATGCGATCGATTAAATGGCTGTGTTTGCCTGGCAGGGTGGACTGGAGAGACGTGCGAACTCGGTGAGCATTTTCATTTTTTTCTTTACATTGCGGTTATTATCATCATCATCATCAACATCATTATCATCATTATCATTGAATACTAATTTCATTTTAAGAATGATTTATTGAGGTAAGTGCTAAGTAATTTTTTTCGTCTGTGTTGTATTTTAACTGTACAATGATATTCATACCTGCCCTCAACAATTTTTCGCAGTTGTGCCTGAAGACGTACTGCCAGCTGATTCTTTTCTTTTCCCTTAGATGTCCAAGCACCGAATATCACTGACTGTCCAGTGGATCAAACTGTGCTTGCAGAAGGTGATGGTGGCTCCGCCACAATCAGTTGGATGAATCCGACAATAACTGACAACTCCGGTCAGCCAGTTATTTTTGGATCAAGTCGAGAATCGGGGGAGAGATTTAGTGTTGGAAAGCACGACATCATCATGTGGGCTTCGGACCAATCAAATAATACTGCATTTTGCAATTTTTCTGTAATGGTTATAAGGCAGCCAGAACATGGTAGGTTCTATATTGTTAACTTTTTCGCATAGCGCCAAATTATTGTTCTATATCTCTTCTAATTAATCAGGATAGCAGGTCTGGTTGATGAAACTGACAATTTAACACGAACGACCAACCGCTCCTACTTTGTGGTGTCCAAAACCTTTTTCTTTTAAGCTTTCAATATAGGAGGTTTCTTCTGTATACCACCGCAGCCGTCTTCATGTTCTATCTTAATCATGCACTTCGCGTTAAACATAAAATGACAAGCAACAGGTGGACGTTTACATAATGTATTGAAATGAAATTAGCAAAATATTACACGAAGGTACCAATAGCATAATTATGTTTGTGATGAACAAATAAACTCATGTTTTCCCGTCTTATTATCGACAGTTGGCATCGAAGTTATACCAGTCTACATGTGGGTCATAATAGCGGCTGCAGTTGTCACTATTCTGACCCTGAGTATTTTAATCTCAAAGAAAGGAAGGGGTTACAAACTTCTGGATGGAAAAGACCGAGAATTTGATGATTTCCTGCAGGCAAGAACCAGACTTTTAATTGCACAAAACTTATATTGATATACTTAGTTTGTGTATATAAGGTTTTGACCGAATATTCCCTGACATATGCGTATTGTTCTGTCCACGTTTCATCGGAGATTTCAGCTATAAGAGGGCGCAAGGAGTTAACCGCAGTGATGGTTTCTGTAGTTTAATTAGACCTTCTGAAGTGGATTAGTTAAATTGCATTTGCATTTTTTATTGAGGCAACAACGACTTTCAGCTCTAACATAAAGTGGGTTTATTATCTGTTTATAGCAGTTCGTTTTGTTTTTTAAGTTATAACGTATGATTTTGTAAGTCTCTTGCCTACATTCAACAGGAACATTTGCCGAAAGCAGCATTTGCCTGGAACGTTGACAGGAAAGCATTGAAGATTCTAAACGAAGAACCAATCGGTGTTGGCGAATATGGTAGAGTATACAAAGCTAGATTGAGCGTTCGTGGAAACGAAGATATAGTTGCTGCTAAAACGCTCTGTGAAAGTGAGTACTGAAGGAACCATCAGCAATACAGCTTTCTTCTTCTCGCATGCATTGCGGTTTTGCAAAGTTTTTAAAAAAATATTAATTTTATCAAGGTAACTGTAAGGAATTACACATTTGCATGGCCTCCAAAGTATCTGTAACTTTTAGAGGACTGATCCAGTAGCTACCGAGTTAAGAGTAACACAAGTTGAAAATTACGCATGTTCCTGTTCGAAAATGCCAGTTCTCTTTTGACCAAACTCAGGCTATTACAGCTCTATAGCAGATACAAAATACTGTAAGTATACAGCTGTGTAGAAGAAAACATAGAGGGAAATCCGTTTAATTTAAACACGTTTTGTTAAACTGTGAAATACAAGTTCATTCTTGACGGACCTCTATTACAGGGATTACTGTTTCCCGCCACAAACAACTGAGACGGAATTCGTTGTTTTCGCTTGAGTAAAGATATCACCAACTCTTTAGCAAAAGTTCGTCGCTGTTTTTTTAAACCATGCGTAATCACAATAATAGAATCATATCAAATGTGAATTCTCGAGCTGGAATTTCCATCGCATTGCACACAGATTTATGCCATCATTCGATGAGAGACGCGTATTTTTACAACAACCCACTTCCTGATACTATCCGGGTGAAGCAACAAAGTCATTATGAAAGGCAAATTGAGACACGAGGAGTTCGATTAACACTGGGAAGGAATCAAACAATTTTGCAAATCAAAGCACTCCTATGGGTCCCCTTGTTTCACAGACTTATGGGAGGACCATTCGAAAACCCTTTTGCCTCCATGTGTAATTTCCAACTTGTGTTGCTATTGTATCAGTGTTCTTCTGGTGTTCCTAGGAGATGTTATGTATAACCTTGAGAAAAAACCTGATTCAAAGTGTGCTTTGTTGAACCATATTCGAACTCTTGAATTGTAATGTTGTAATTGTAATGTAACTTGTATGGCCTGGCTTACTGACCAAGATGTTCTCATTCAGCTCGTTCAGACGCCTTAAGCCAGAAGAATTTTGTGCGTGAGGTTCAGTGTCTTCTGGAACTGGCATGCCATCCAAATATCATTCCCTTTCTTGGCATTGTGATCAGTGGAGGTAAGAGTTCCTACATAATCATCAATCAAGTTGACAGGAATTTTGTACGGCGAAAATAAGGTTAAACTTCCAATAAAAAATTGCTGAGATAATTAAGTTATCGATATGTGCATATTATCTGAGGGTGCTTCGTAATTTCGTTGTTTTATAATTTTCGTTGACCTATTTACTTTCAAATAGTAATCTATATCCAGCTGCGTTTATGTGTAATTTCAGACAAGTGTTTCTCACATTTGTGTTGGATGGTATTTAGCGCGTGATAAATCACCCATGTCATCCGCCAAGACTCCACTTCTCTGTTGCGACTATCAATATGTTTCCTTTACCCCAAAGAGCCAAAGTATATATTGACAGAATACGCGTGCCAAGGTGATCTGAAGAACTACCTCATATCATTGAGATTACTCCGCACAGAAACAGAAACACTGTTGATAAAAGTTGCCAGAGACATCGCCAATGCACTGTCATTCATGTCCATGAAAGGTGTGATGCACAAAGACATTGCTGCTCGCAATGTGTTCCTAACTTCAGATTTCACAGCCAAGATCGGAGATTTTGGACTTGGACGAGACGTTTACGAAAGACTTGGGAGTGATTATCATTCGCCCACATGGGTAAGTTCTTTATGTATGAATAACTGATTCCTGCGTTAAGTCACTGAGAGTTATAATTATTGTACTCTGTGAAGAAGTGATTTTGAACGTCGATCAAAAGTTCAGAATACGCTGTATACTTGGGCGATTTGTGCATGTTTAACTATTAAGGTAGTGTGCGCCTCGAAACTTTTGTTAAAACTTAACTTAAGAAACTTTAAACTATTCCTATTTCAAATCAAGAATACCAATCAGGGTTGACCATGCAAAATTTGGCACTAAATTCCAAGCATTAATAGATGTATGAAATCAAAAATAGCCGCCATTTAAATGTTTAGTTTGTGAGGAAAAAATACAGTTTTGAGACTGAAACGTGAAAATTTTCCCGACGAGCTTCAAAATGAGCCCCCACAATTGATAGATAAGAAATGTTTCGGCAGATTTTGAGAGACCCCAACATCAGCGTCTACGAGGCGCATTCTAACTTAAAAGCCGTTTTGAATTCTTTTTGGTTTCGTCTTCCCTAAATATCTGTACCTGTTCTTAACACATTTTCCCGCTTTCTATCCAAAGCATGGCGTCAAATACTTATATATAATCCCATGGTATTTTTCTCTGTTTGACGTCATCGT
>LD353047.1:140228-178716 GCA_001465055.1 Ptychodera flava
AATTTAATCGACACTCAAAGCATTTCTTCTTTCCCCGAAACAATAGCAAGAACGTTAAGTTGACATGCTGTCACGTGACCCGTCTATCATATGACTCGACATGTTATTTGGCCTAATCAATCTCACTTTGCCTGATAGCGTATTAATAGCTATATACTGTCAGGAACATTTTATATTTTTTTGCACCATCTGTGCATACTTAATAAGTACGTTCGCACATGTATGTATGTATGTATGTATGTATGTATGTAGGCATGCATGTATGTATGTATGTATGTATGTATGTATGTATGTATGTATGTATGTATGTATGTATGTATGTATGTATGTATGTATGTATGTATGTATGTATGTATGCATGCCAATCTGTCGTCTGTCCATCCCTCTCTTTGTCTATCTGTCTTCTGTCTGTCTATCGTTCTGTCTGTCTGTTTGTAATCTAAACATGAGGTGTAATGATTCTGCTAAGAACATAATATTGTCCTAGAAAGATGACGAAGAAAGCATTATCACCTGTTAGTGAGGATGTATTTACAACGACTCCACCATTGCCGCCAGTTTTAGCTCCAATAAAATCCAACGCCAAGGTCGTACCCATAATGACTCCTTTCTGAGGGGGCAGAGATTACATATTTGACACAGCATCACATCACCGATAGGTGTCCCGTGTCAAAGAATATCTAAGCTACAAGATTTGATTTATTTACCATTTATTTTGTAACATACATGTAAAAAAATAGGTTCTTGTTATTCTCGCTAATATTTAGAATCGGCTAGTATTCAACGTGCCAACACAGTCTGCGTTCATTATGCTAAATGTTAATGTCAACAAAGGAATTTTGTAGTCCTGATGAGAATTTACATTTATCAAGATGAGCATTTGCATACTGCAATGCGCCTCGGGGACAGATATTTTGACACTAGAATTCTTTCAATACATTTCGGGTTTACCACTTTTGGAGGTCCATTTTTAAGCCTATAGAGTAGGAAAAAATTAAAAAAATTCACTGTCTTATTTTTTCGAAATTCGAAAATGTTGTTTTCCCCAAGGACTTAATACAGGGATCACGGCCATTTTGAATTTATATCTGTAAATGTTGGGTTATTTGGTCCTGTAGTTCCAAAATTTGCTCGGTGACCCCTGACTTTCATTCTTGGTTTGGTGAGAGAATAGTTAAAAGTTTCATTGAAGAAAGTCTGAGCAACATTTAAATCTTACGCTTTCGAGGCGCATACCAGACTAATTTTGATATATCGTTGTCTATAAAATGTTCAAAGTGATGTGATGGGTTTATATGTGTAGTTTCAAATTTGACGGGATGACATTCGTACCTCACGACTGCGACACAGGATACGCAGTGCCGATTTCTATAACGTACTACCGATAATTGAACCGTAAAATGATCCTCAACGTTGTAGGATATAAGGTAGCTTTACTTATGAAAGAAAGATAATTCATCCCGCTTGGTTTCTACGGAATGTCACATTAACTTCAGGTTTGTAATAGATAAAGCATCGGGCAAGCAGTTCCGTTGCTATCGCTGTAATTTTGGGGAAATTTAACTTTTATCATACAGTTGTTTTCTTCTCTGTCGACCATAGGCAATTTAAAGAAAATTCTTTGTTTGCCGTTCTTGGATTTTTGAAAAAATCTACCGGCAAGCCAAGTAAAAAACCAAACAAAGAAAAACCCCCACAAGTGTATTAACATATAGGCTCATATTTTATTGGGTTTCTTTTGGGAAAATAATATTTCTATTTTTAATAGAGTAAACATTGTGTTTTTTTTCTTCATTTTCTCTGAAAAGCTACTAGCACGCGGACGGCAAACAAAGAATTTTATTACTTAAGGCGCATTATTTTGGAGTATGATACCGTTAAGAGAGAGAGAGAGAGAGAGAGAGAGAGAGAGAGAGAGAGAGACTCCCTTACCACGTTAATGTCTAAGGTACTTT
The DNA here is from genome assembly GCA_001465055.1 of Ptychodera flava. NCBI lineage: Eukaryota > Metazoa > Hemichordata > Enteropneusta > Ptychoderidae > Ptychodera > Ptychodera flava. The sequence continues at coordinate 142,184 of LD353047.1, forward strand.
CCCAGTTCAACTCATCCAGGATACCAGCGTTATTGCATAAAATGTCCACGTGACCGAAGTTAGCCTTTGTCGTCTTGAATGCATCTGTAAAGGAGAATAATTGCTCATTCATCAAATTTGTATTTATACAATTTTCAGCCTCGGTGTGCAAATTTAGCGGTATATACAGCGACTAGCGACACCATTCAAGGTACATGTGTATACTCAAAGTGTCAGATTGACACAGTTTGAGTGAACAATGGTCAGGACACTGTCACGTGACGTGTGTTGTCATGCGTAACTGATTTGCGAGGCTGCCAATGAATAAGCTCACTGTGCCTTCTACACATATGCCGTCTGATGATCCGTCAGATCTGTCAGGTGCCGCCAACTGGTAAATTTCATCAATTTCGCAAAATCATCACAAAACATGTTTTGAAGGCTGATATACTGATTTTACTTATTTTTGACCTTGACCTAAAATCTGGAGGGGAAAGTAGAGCTGTTCGTAACTGCCCTCCCACTGGCATACACAAAAAATGTGCCCTCCCACTGAATTTTGATGCCCACTGCCCTCCAGTATCCATGGTCTGCCCGATCCCTCTTCCCACAACAATGCAAGCTCCCCACTGCCCTCTCGAGCTCCCCACTACTTTAATTTCTCCATGGCCCATTAGGCAACCAAGATCAACGCAAAACCGTGCGAGCAGCTAGCAGTGTACCTTGGAACATTTCTCCCCTCTAAGTTAGGCGCTCAATTTACCCTCCAACCACGGCTTTCCCCTCCCTCTACGTATTTTCAGGTATCCGCTGTCAAAAATTTTCTCCCCGCCTACTGAAAATAATGGAATTTCTCTTCCCCAACCACAGTAAATATCGATTTTTTCTCCCCGCCCGCTGATTAGTTTTTAAATTTGCCCGCCCGCTGAAAAACTGCGCAGTAAAACACCTTTTTGCACGAACAGCTCGATTGGCGGCACCTGATCTGTCCCTCATATGGAAGTCATGACATGTTCTTCCACTGTCTATGGTTCTATGTACACTGAGTTGAGAGCCGTGCTTACTTTGGAAGTCCGTGTTTGAAGTGACGTCACAATGCACGTAGATAGCTTTGTCCTCGCCATAACTGCGTAGCAACCGCTTGCAGACGTCTCTGCCGCCGTTGTCGTCTATGTCCAACACAGAGACACCCTGACATGTGTGGGCAATAAAAGATTAATGTGGAAGATTGCACAATTTACCCGGATCAAGTGGCCCTATGTCTGAGAAATGTTACAAAATACCCTATACTTCTACGCTATATAGGTCAAAACAAGGTTCACATACGGTGCGGGGTCACAAGGTAAATTCTTCGCGATTTCGTAAGATTTCTACACACCTTTGCCCCCTCCTTCAGGAACGCTTCCACAAGGGCCGCACCAATACCGCTAGCGGCACCAGTTACCATGGCAACTTTGTCCTGTATATCCATGATAATTTCAGAATTTTCCTCTACAGAGTGTACTCATTGAATAACAGACTTAATCTGCATATGAGAGCGCCTTTCAGTCAGGGGGTGCCACACCCAGAACAACTTAATATTTTTCGGTAATTTCGGCAAAGTTAGCGAGATCTTAAGAGCGAGATCTTTAGATATTTAGAGTTCTATAGCCAATACCTGTGACTTTTTATTCACATTTTGTTTTACTTTCGTTCTCTTTGTAAAACGCGGGTTCGTGTTCTATTCCCAAAGTCACGTCTAAATCCATAGAGTTCAACTCAGCAATGCAGGTCCTCTCCCGACAACAGCTTGAAATTTACCCTCCGAAACAAGAAAATCCCGTTTACAACTAAATCGTCTAAAATATCTGCCAGCGACGCTCCGGTAAAGTTGCCCGCTGAACAAAAGATGGACACCCTTTCATGAAGTACACCCAATTCCCGCCCTCTACCACAGAAAAAACTATCCGCACTTCAAGATCCCCCTAAGAAATTTTTCACAAACAGCAGACATTGTAACTGCCACTTACTTAGCATGTTCGTGGTTTACAGATCTTTCTCGACCTTTCCCGAAATATTCAGTCCTATTCGATTGCCCCATGACTTTCTTTACAGCTGTAGCAGCCAAAAACTCTGGGTTTATCAAACAGGGCTGGAAGGTAAGCATGACACTGAATGCCCAGAACTCCCATTTATAGCCGGCGAGCAACATCAAATCAATGACGATATATCATGGCGAAGCATATACTCGTCAGGATTTGCAAAGTTTGCAAATGCAGGACATTCTATTGGTCATTAATCAAGAAGTTTTGCTGCCACTAAGTCGGTTATCTTGACACAGCGAATGGCAGAGTAGACGAAGCTTACCTTGTTTATTTGTTTTACTGAAAAATACTTTGTCACGTGCCCAGTGAGAGTAAATAGAAGACGTTCTAAGACCTATGTCGTCATTATAACGTACAAGAAGGAGTGATACAATAATATCAGCAAATTCTGTCAGTTTTGTGACGTTTACTGGATAACAACAATCTCCTCTTCAGGTTTCATGCGGGAACTTTTATGAGTGGAAAAAGAAAATACCACAAATCTAACAAAGTCTTATCTAGGTAAGTATGTGGCAAAATGTACTGCATACATGCATACAGTGAAACAAGAAGTCTGATGTCCACGATATCATGGGATAGTATACACATCCAAACTGCATTGACAAGTTGAAAACCAGACGTTTCAGTATGATATTAGGGAGTAGTACAGAACCTGCATTTTACAAAAATGGGCAAAAACCGATGAAAACAGATAGCAAAGCTGTAAGAATAAAAGATACGGAATATCGACACATTCTAAAAAGCCCTTACAGAAGAAAGGGCAAGATTAAAGTAACACGATCGGGACTAATTCGGGGTATTTAATTGGTTATTAATGTTAATCAAATTTCTCAGAAGTGTTAGGTGTCATTTAGCTGAATGTTGCAATATTACAAATTCATCACAAAAGCAAATTTGCACGGTGATCCCCAAAAACAATCGTTGAGTATTCCTTCAGGAAAAATTGAGAAAAAGTTTAAGTTTTTTATTGAGGCGCATACTACCTTAAAGTTTACCTACCTTTTGAGGACTTTTACCCAATAATTGACCTGATGGGATGCTTTATGTTGAGAAAAGGTCAATAACTTGCTTGCATTAAAGCTCGAACACCTAAGCAAGTTTACTTATTTGAATTTAAAGACTGAGGAAAAAACGGGACTTTTCGGCGAATTTTCGAAACTTTTTGCGCTCTGGCGGATTATTTTCAGTGGTCGGGGTGCCCCAAAATGCCCCCACACGGCCGAGTACTCAAATCTACTTCCTTTACGGGACATCCTTTTCTGAAGCATACTCCTCACCTCGCTTTACACTTAGCTAGCATAAAAAACTAGTTTTATAACGTATCTTTCACGTCTTAATCTAAAGTGAAACAAGCATGGCTACATGTAGCGAAAATGAAACTCTATGCTCCTTTCCATACTTACTATCTTCGTGGGTAACCAAAGCATCCTGCCTAACAGTGAACTAATTTCCACAAGGTTTCAACTGACATTAAGTAAAAGATTATACGTCACGAAAAAAAAAGCAAATAAAAAAACCCCAACATCCAGCAAACAATTTTTTGCAATTTCAATTGACATTGGGCCACTTTTGGTCATCAGCTTCACAAGTTCACTGGAGTGATATAGATCAACTCAGGCCATACTGTTTTTCTTGAATTTCAAGGAAAAAGAGGCAATTCTACCAATTTTGGAAACTTTGGGTGCTCTGGTAACAACTGTTTTATCACGTATCTTTCACATCTAAACCTAAAGTTAAACAAGCATGGCTGCATGTAGGAACAATCAAACTCGGGTACTACAGTAACTTTTAAAATAGACTATCTTCGTTGGTAGCAAAACCATCCCTTCTGAGAGTGAACAAATCTACACAAAGTTTCAACTGATATTAAGAACAAAATTACATACATACATACATACATACATACATACATACATACATACATACATACATACATACATACATACATACATACATACATACATACATACATACATACATACATAAACTGTAGATTCATAGTGCCATAGAGGTATACAATGCAAGTTTTGCATGGGTTTGAAGAACTTTGAGTTATCATATATAACCCTTTCTAGGGGCTGTAGGTATCATAATTGTGAGAAGCAAAGGTAGAGATCAAAAATATCCTAGTCATATGAATATGACGTCGTCCATCGATCTCTAAAGTTTGTTATTATTTTCTTGCGAACTCTTTTTGATAGGATTCAGTGCCTACCCGAACATACCTGTCTACTCAACAACGTAAGTCAGCATTATCCATTTTTCAAGGAAAGGACGGCCAAAATTGGAACTTGAGACGAGAAGGAAGTATCGCCAGTCCGCATTTAATTTTAATGTATTCAGAGTTGTTTTGAAAAAAGTGTCATGATATTGACGAATGGAGGCGCAATTGCTCACTAATTATTGAGCTTTAAATGTTAAATGTAAACAAAATGTCTTGTCATAACCTAATCAATCTTCTATAGAGGGCATTATTAAATCACGCTTCACTGAAGCCCTCTAACTAGAAGTCTCAATGTTTTTTCTCTTGAATGAGCCTAGATTTCTGCAGAACAAAGTGCGTTTGGTGACACTTTGTCCGGAGTCAGTTGACACACCGATTCAACAGAAAATGACGTGTCGATATATTGAACAGTTGAACGCCATAATATCTTTAACAGTTTTCCTTTAACTAAAGGCATGGTGTATGTTTCAAAGATTTTAAAGTGAGATGATAAGCTAAATCCATTGGAAGGCTTATCAGCGTTATCTTGTAATTAAAACCTTTCCCTGCTTTAACAATGTGTTTCGCAATCAGTGTTTTAAATGTCTGTTGAAATTTTGTAGAGACAAGTACAATGTTAGACGGGATGCTTTGGTTACCCTCGAAGATAGTCCCGTAAGGCAAGTAGTACCCGAGTTTGAGTTTTCCTAAATGTAGCCATGCCTGTTTAACTTTAGATTAAGATGTGAAAGATAGGTGATAAGAACAGTTTTTCCACTCCTAGGGATGCGTAAAATATTGTTCTCCGATTAATGGGGACCAAAAACAATAAAGCATGGCCTGCGTTGAACTATTTTACTGTTATGAACTTGTCAGGTCAATGGCCCTAAGTGACCCCATGTCAATTCCAATTGCAGAAAATTGTTTGTTTGTCGGTGTTTTGATTTGTTTAGTCTTTTTTCGATGAGTAAACTTGTTTTTAATGTCAGTTGAAACTTTTGGAGATATATACACTATTAGACGGGATGCTTTGGTTACCCTCGAAGATAGTCCCTTAAGGAAATTCGTACCCACAATTGATTTTTACTACATGCAGCCATGTTTGCTTTAATTTAGATTAAGATGTGAAAGATACGTGATAAAAACAATGTTTTTACTGCTAGGGACGTGTAAAGCGAGTTGAGGAGTTAGCTTCAGAAAATGCTGTCCTCTGAAGGAATCAAAGTCGAGTACTCGGCCACGTTGGGGCGTTTGGAGGCACCTCGGCCACTGAAGACAAGGTCAGGTGGAGCGCCTAAAGTTTCCGAAATTTGTCGAATTGTCGCGTTTTTCCTCTCGAAATTCAAAGAAATAAACTTCCAACGAAGTTCAAACTTTAATTCAAGCGTGTAATTGACCTTTTGTCAAAATATAGCCGCCTAGTAGGTCAATTATTGGGTAAAAATTATCAAGAACTTTAAGGTATTATAACCCTCAAACATGATTGGAACTAATTTGGGATAATTAAATCTTCATATTTTTCAAATTTCTCAATTTTGAGAAAAAAAATTTGGTGCCATATAGCTGAATGTTGCAATATTACAGCTTATGCATAAAAACAAGTGTCTAACTTAAAAAGAAAAGCAGATGAGCTTACATTTCCAGGTTAAAACGACCTTACTTCACAATCCAATTATCCCAAATTTAGTTCCAATCGCTTAAACCTTTGCTCAAACTTTCCTCAAAGAATATTTCAACCATTCTCTTTGGAAATCAAGAATAAAAGTAAGGGGTCACAGTGAAAAGTTTGGCACTAGAGAAACATATTATCCATGATTTACCGATATTTCTCTTTCACTGCAGTGAACTTGTCAGGACAATAACCCTAAGTGACCCCATGTCGATTCCAACAGCAGGCAATTGTTTGATCGTCATTGTTTTTGATTTGTTTAGTTTTATCGCTTATTTGCGATGTCTAAACTTGGTTTTAATGTCATTTGAAACTTTGTAGAGATTACTTCATTATTACACGGGGTGCTTTGGATACCCTCGAAGATAGTCCTGTTACGAAAGTATTACCCGCGTTTGATTTTTCCTACATGCAGCAATGCTTGTTTAACTTTAGATTAAGATGTGAAAGATACGTGAAAAAACAGTTTTTTACGCCAAGGGATGTGTAAATCGAGGGGAGGAGTTAGCTTCAGAATATGCTGTCCTCTAAATCAGAATCGAGTACTTGGCCGTGTGGGGGCGTTTGGGGAAACCACGACTATTCAGAAAAACAATATATCAAACCACTTCAAGAATTGTAACGTAACATCAACTTTTCTCACCAATATTGCTGAAGAACAAGGGATGAGCTTTGTTTATCGCAGTTCATTTGGGAGGCTCGACAGCTTTACTGTTCCAACAAGAATAGATATTCACACGGCCAAAGGCAAAATACTTGTTTCTGAATAGACTCATTGGCGCTCCCTGTACTTATGAAAGTGCCGTTGAAGAAAAAAAAGTATCTCAAGCGATAACTTTGTAAATATGTGACGAGTCACCGTGATGACGAAAGGTTGGATCCGCGAATGGAGAGTCATTACTGATTATGATGTATCATAGAGAGACTTACATCCAACCCTTAAGCCAATCTAGTATAAGTGTTACCAAACGTGTTTTCCCTGCATCAATACAATAATTTTGAACTCTTTCTATTTTGCACGGGATCGTTTTGAATCTTAGCTAGTTAATCTAGACATTTGGCAGGCCATCTTTTATGGGTTTTTAGAATATGTCTATATTCGTATCTTTCATTCTTTAGAAACGTCTCTTGGTCTAACTTTTCAGCGGCCTTTGTTCTGTTTGTAAAATACAGGTTCTGTCCTACTCCCAAATATCATATCCAACCATCTGGTTTTCAACTTTTCAATACACATCGGATGTGTATACAGTCTGTTCAATGCTTTTGTGGACTTTAGACTTGTTTGTTTCCTTGTTTGCATGGTGGCAGTATATTTTGTTTCGCACAGATAAGCAAAACTTCTTCATTATTGGCTCATTGAATTTTCCATATTTTCAACCTTTCCAAATCGTGTCAGACGTGCGTAGCTTCGCCATGGTATTTCGTCATTGATGTTTGATGTTTGGAGTTCCGGGCATTCAGTGTCATGTTCTGCCCTCCAGTCCCATTTGATAAACCCAGAGTTATTTGTTCGATTGTGCCAACTTAAAATCCGGAGTATTGTTAGACTCCAGCTGTAAAGAAAGTCATTGGGCAACCGCATAGGACCGAATCTTTCAGGAAAGGTCGGGAAAGTTCAGTAAACCACTAACACACTATATTTAGGGGCATTCACAATGTCCGTTGTATGTGAAGAATTTCTTGTCTGGATCCGGGAGGACGGAAAGCTTTATTCAGAGTTAGAGAGCCGGAAACGGGGTGTTTTTCATGAGAGAGTGCCATTCTTTCTCTTCAGCGAGCAACTTGACATTAGCTTCGGTGGCAGACAGGGTGTACGATTTAGTTGGTATTGGGGTTTTCCTTGTTTGGTGAGGGGAAATTCCTAGTTGTTACCGGGAGAGGACCTGCATTGCCGAGTTGAATTCTCTGCCTTTAGACTTGACTTTGGGAATATAACACGAACCTATGTGTTACATGTACGAAGAGAACGGAAGTAAAAAAATGTAAATAAAACGCCACATGTATTGGCTACAGAACTCCAAAGTTCTAAATATCTCGCTGTATTCCGTAAAAAATAAGTTGCGCTGGTTGTGGCACCCCCTGACTGACAGGCGCTTTCATATGCAGAGCACACGCACACGACCAAGTCTGTTACTCCAGGAGGTCTGTCGAAAATTCTGAAATAATCATGGATATACAGGACAAAGTTGCCATGGTAACTGGTGCCGCTAGCGGTATTGGTGCGGCCCTTGTGGAAGCGTTCCTGAAAGAGGGAGCGAAGGTGTGTATAATTCTTACAGAAACGCGAAGAATTTATCTGGTGACCCCCACAGCGTATGTGAGCATAGTTTAACTTCTTTACCTATCTTGCGTATAGTAGACGAACGGTGTTGTTACATTTCTTACACACAGGGCCTCTTGATCTGGGTTAATTGTGCAATCTTCCATACTTATCTTTAATTCCTCACACATGTCAGGGTGTCTCTGTGTTGGACATAGACGACGGTAGCGGCAAAGACGTCTGCGATAGATTGAAAGGCAGTTACGGCGAGGACAAAGCTATCTACGTGCACTGTGACGTTACTTCAAAAACGGACTTCAAAAGTAAGCACGGCTCTCAACTCAGATAGACAGAAGAAGAACGTGTCATGACTCCCGAATGAGGGGCGGATCTGACGGATCATCAGACAGCATATGTGTAGAAGGCACAGTAAACCTATCATTTATAGCCTCACAAGTCAGATACTCATGACAACAAATGTCACAGTGTCCTGACCTTTGGTCACTTAGATTGTGTCAATCTGACTTTCTAGGTACACTTGTAGCTAGATTGGTTTCGCTAGTCGCTGTACAATAGATAAGTTTGCACACCGAAAATCTGAAAATATAAATTTGATAAAAGAATTATTAATGTTCTTTTTATAGATGCATTCGAGACGACAAAGGCGAACTTTGGTCACGTGGACATTTTATGCAATAATGCTGGTATTATGGATGAGTTGAACTGGGAAAGTACCTTAGATATTAATGTGGTAAGGGATTCTCTGTCTGTCTGTCTGTATGTCTGTCTGTCTGTCTGTCTGTCTGCCTCTCTCTCACTCTCTCTGACCTATATGAGAAATATGACCAAAATTAAAGCAATAGCGACGGAAGTGCCTGCCCGATGCCGATCTATTACCAACCTGAAGTTATATGACATTCCCTATAAATCCAAAGCGGAATGAATTATCTTACTTTTATAAGTAAGGCTCCTCCACATCCTACAACGTTTAGAATCATTACACTGTTCAGTTATTGATAGTAGCTTGTTAGAAACCGGCAATGCGAATCTTGTGTCGCAGTCGTGACAGACTCCTCATGGATTCAGTGAAGGAACAGGTTTCGATTGTTTTTTACCCTGATATAAACTACGCATGTCATTCCGTCCAATTTGAAACTACACATATCAAGCAATCATATCACCAAGCCTTGAAAATTTTTATCAGCCACGACATATTAAACTAGTATGAGCCTAGAAAGCGTAAGTTTTAAACTTTTTCGTTTAGACTTCTTCATTTTCAAACTATTCTCTCACCAAATCAAGAATAAAAATCAGGGGTCACTGAGCAAAGTTTAGAACAAGAGGAACAAATCCAACATTTACAGATATTTGATATTCGCAATAGCCGTCAACCATGTATTAACTCTTTGGGTAAAAAAATATTTCGATTTGCAAAAGGCTAAGACGGTGAAATACTTTTTCTAATTTTAGGGGCTTTAAAATGGAGCTCCAAAAGAGGTAGACCCGAAAAGTATTGGATACAAATTCGGAGTCAAAACATGTGTCCCCTAGGCGCGTTCTATTTTAAGAGGATGCAGTTGACAATTTTCGATAAATACCACCTAACTCCATGATTGCCTATCACCTCATCAAACCAACTAGTATGCAATCGATTTTTATGAACTTAAAAGTGGTGCACAGACAATAAATAAATGTACAATAGTTGAAACCTCCAGAAAACTGGTACAGTTTTATCTTCTCCGTAAAGACGAGTTGAAATGCAAACCATTAGTCTTGCAAGAACAACGCACCGTGTACAGTATGCAAATACTATTAATTCTCGTCAGGAATAAAATACCCTTGTCGACATTAACATTTTTAATGGAGACGAAGTTGGAAAGTTGACCAACAGCCATTTCTAAATGTTCATTTGAATATCAAGGGCCAATGTTTTACATGTAAATGACAACAGAAATGGTAAACATATCCAATGTTGCAACTTAGCTAGTTTTTTGAGACGGGACACCTATCAGCAATGTGATTCATTGTCATATATTGTATCTCTGCTCTCATAGAAAGGAGTCATTATGGGTACAACTTTGGCGTTGGATTTTATGGGAGCTAATACTGGCGGCACTGGAGGAGTTGTTGTAAATACATCCTCAATTGCAGGTAATAATGCTCTCTTTTGCATGTTTCTATGACAGTAGGAACTTGGAAGATTCCTGTATACTCCATGTTTAGGTGACAAATATACAGACAGATAGACAGACACACACAAACCGAGACAAAGAGAGGGGCAGACAGACGACAGATAGACAAACATACATCCATCCGTCCATACATACATACATACATACATACATACATACATACATACATACATACATACATACATACATACATACATACATACATACATACATACATACATACATACATACTGTATTTACATATACTGTACGTACATATACAGTACCTACAATTACTGTAGATTCATAGTGTCTTAGAGGCGTACAGGCATTCATTTATCAATGCAAGATTTGCAAAGGTTTGAGGAACTTTGAATAACCACATACAACCCTTTCTTATGTCTGTAGGTATCATAATTTGTAATCATATGTATATCACTCTGACAGGAAACATGGCCTACAGTAAAGAAATAAAATTATCCATCGATCTCTAGAGTTTGTTATTGTATCCTTACGTTCTCTTTTGATAGGATTGAGTGCCCATCCAATCATACCTGTCTACTCAACAGCGAAAGCCAGCATTATACACTTTTCGAGGACTGTAGCGGTAACGAGCCATTTTATGTAATCGTGTTTTCAAATTATATTTATGCGTTTATCGGAAACACTTGCAAATTGAATTCCTCATCGTCATTTCTCGATGGATACATTTGTTCGAAGGAGCGTACGTTTTATTAAAAAACTTTGTAAAGACGGCCAGAATCGGAATTCTGAGACAAGGACGTATTGCCATTTCGCATTCAATGTTAATGTATTTACAATTTTTATTTTTTAAAAAACGTTTCATGATATCGACGAATGAAAGCGCAGGTTGTCTTTAATTATTGAGCTCTAATTATTTAATGTTTACAAAATGTCTTTTCATATTTTAACTAATCTTCTATAGAAGGCAGTATTAAGTCAAGCTTTATTGACGCCCTCTAAGTAGAAGTCTTAACAATTTTTTCTCTAGAGCGAGCCTAGATTTCTGCAGAACAAAGTGCGTGTCATGGCAATTTGTCCGGAGTCGGTTGACACACCGCTTCAACAGAAAATGATGTGTCGATATGTGGAACAGTCGAACGCCCTGAAAGCCTCACTGGAGTTTATACCGTACGTACATTTTTATTATTAGCTATTTCTAGGCCTGAGAGTTGAAAACAGCGTACGTAGTTGCGTGGGTAATTATTTCCAGTGATAATGTAACAACATTTACCCTAAAGCCGCGTTATCTGTTAGTTTTGATACATTTATTTTCCATTATTTCTGTTTTTTTGCAGAGTCTCGAGTTCTCCTCACAACATTATATTGAAATGCCAAATTTCAAATTCGGAGTGCAATGTTTGATATCAGAAAAACAAATTAACCAAAATATTTACCGATATTTTAAGCTGAAAATGGCCGCCATCGGTGTATTAATTCACCAAGGAAGCATTAAAATTAATAGCCGGTAAAAGCTAATACAGTCTGGATGTTCCAAAAGCAAACTGGTTTATATAACTTCGTCGTTAGAAAATTAAATATATGTGCTCATAAAAACTACAACGAACACATTGTGAGCATTTTTGATCACGAAAATCTGTCCCCAAGACATGTAGTGCTTTCAAAATGACAGAATACTATATCGTACTCTTCACTAAGTTATTTACTCTTGCTTGCTTTACAAAGGATGACAAAGATCATCGACACGGTTATCAACCTAATCAGAGAATGTGACAAGGAGAACGGCGCCATCTATGTTTTGGTTCCAGATAAACCAGCCAAGAAGATCGAGTTCTCAGACTTTCAACGCTGATGGCATTTAATGCGATGGTTACTTTATAACTAAAGGAGAAGAACTAAGAAATTTCAAGATAGCTAAGAAATGCAGTATCATTCATCCTTTCGTATTAAATGGTCCTGATTTGGTAGCAGAATTTCATTAATTAGTGATTTTAAAGAGGGAGGTTAGGTTTAATTGACATTTTTGCCTTATATAAAAGCCCAAGGTATCATTGAAAGCATTGTACATTCTCTGATTAGGTATATCTCAACACCTTTGCTTGAAATCTTTAAGAATCCGTGACATTTTTAATTGACATTTTTGCCTTATATAAAAGCCCAAGGTATCATTGAAAGCATTGTACAAATAATGATTATATTTACCCATGGAAGATATTCTTGTGTTTTTTTACTACAAGTTGATGGCACAGGTATATCTCAACACCTTTGCTTGAAATCTTTAAGAATCCGTGACCAAAACGTTTACAATTTTTTGGAGTAAGATAAACCCATGTAAACTATTTGGTGTTGTAAACAAGTAATCTGGATGAACAATGGACTTCACACAAGCAAAAGGTCTATCTTCAACTGTTTTCCTTTTACAAAAGACATGGTGTATGATTCAAACATTTTCGATTCAGATGTAAGCTAAATCAATTGAATGACTTACCAGCATTAGATTGTAATTCAAACCATTCCCTGTTGTAACAATGTATTTTGCAATCAGTGCTTTTTAAATGTTTGTTGAAATTTTGTAGAGACAAGTATAGTACTAGACGGAATGCTTTGGTTACCCTCGAAGATAGTCGGTAAGGCAAGTAGTTTTTTCCTACATGTAGCCATGCTTGTTTTTACTTTAGATTAAATTGTGAAAGAAAAGTGACAAGAAGAGTTTTTCACTCCTAGGATGTGTAAGGCAAGGGGAGGAATTAGCTTCAGAATAAGATGTCTTCTGAAGGAAGCAAAGTCGAGTACTCGGCCGCATGGTGGCGTTTCTTGGTACCAGACCTCGGACAAAAGTTCCGTCGGAGCGCCAAATGTTTGTGAAATTGGTCGCATTGTCCCATTTTCCTCCTGGAATTCCAATAAATAAATTTGCATTTAAATTCAAGCTTAAATTTAAGCATGTCATTGACATTTTTCCAAAATATAGCCTCTTAGCAGGTCAATTATTTATACAGAGGCAGGTAAACTTTAAGTTAGTATATGACTCAATGAAAGACTTAAACTTTTGCTCAAACTTTCCTGAAAAAATATTTCAACCATTCTCTTTGGAAATCAAGAATAAAAGTTGGGGGTCATCATGTTAAGTTTGGCATTAGAGAAATATATTACCACTGATTTACCGATATTTTTAATTCAAACTCTCTGACAACACTGTGTTAAATCTATACAGAAAATACAATTTTCGATAATGAGAAACAAAGACCGTGAAAAGTTTTTGTAAAAAGTTTACAGAAGCAGGTAAAGTTTAAGAAAGTATGTGCCTCAATGTGCCTTTTCCAAGAGCTTCAAAATGTTACATGCTTTCTAGAAGATATTTCCTTGCAAAACTGTCGGGCATCAGCTCAATATTTTATGGGGTCGAAAGCAGGAAAGCATGGCCTGCGTTGAGCTCTTTCACTGCAGTAAACTTGTCAGGACAATGACCCTGTGTGACCCCATGTCGATTCCAACAGCAGATAATTGTTTGATTGTTGTTTTTATTTTTCTTATTTGTTTCGCTTATTTGCGATGTCTAAACTTGATTTTAATGTCAGTTGAAACTTTGTAGAGATTACTATACTGTTAGACGGGGTGCTTTGGTTACACTTGAAGAAAGGTAAGGAAAGTATTACCTGCGTTTGATTTTTCCTACATGCAGCAATGCTTTTACAAGTTTAACTTTAGATTAAGATGTGAAAGATACGTGATAAAAACAGTTTTTACTCAAAGGGATGCGTAAATCGAGGCGAGGAGTTAGCTTCAGAATATGCTGTCCTCTGAATCAGAATCGAATACTTGGCCGTGTGAGGTTGTTTGGGGAAACCGCGGCTATTCAGAAAAACAATACATCAAACCACTTCGAGAATTGTACCGTCATATCAATTTTTCTCACGAATATTGCTGAAGAACAGGGGATCAGAGTTCTTTATCGCAGTTCATTTGAGAGGCTCGACAGCTTTACTGTTCCAACAAGAATAGATATTTACACGGCCAAAGGCAAGAGTATTTGTTTCTGAATAGACTCATTGGCGCTCCCTGTACTTATGAACTTGCCGTTGAAAAAAACAACAGTATCTCAAGCGATAACTATGTAAATGTGTGACGAGTCACCGTGATGACGAAAGGTTGGATCCGAGAATAGAGTTTTCATTACTGACACTGACGTATCATAGAGGGACTTACATCAAACCCTTCAGCCAATCTAGTATAAGTGTTACCACTCGTGTCTTCCCTGCATCAATACAATAGTTTGGAAGTCTTTCTATTTTGCACGGGATCGTTTCGAATCTTAGCTACTTAATCTAGACATGAATATTTGAAACTTGTAGTGTCAAATATTTGGCTGGCCATCTTTTAGGAGTTTTTAGCATATGTCTATATTCGTATCTTTTATTCTCTAGAAACTTGGCTTATTGTAACTTTTCAGCGGCTTTGGTTCTGTTTGTAAAATGCAGGTTCTGTCCTACTTCCAAATATCATATCAAACCATCTGGTTCTCAACTTGTCAATACAGCTGGGATGTGTATACAGTCTGTTCAATGTTATTGTGGACTTCAGACTTGTTTGTTTCCTTGTTTGCATGGTGGTAGTATATTTTGCTCCGCACAGATAAGCAAACCTTCTTCATTATTGGCTCATAGAATTTTCCACATTTGCAACCTTTCCAAATCGTGTCAGACGTGCGTATGTTTCGCCATGATATATCGTCAGTGATGTTTGATGTTTGGAGTTCAGGGCATTCAATGTCATGTTTCTGCCTTCCAGTCCCATTTGATAAACCCAGAGTTGTTTGTTCGATGGTGCCAACTTAAAATGAGGAGTAGTGTTAGATTCCAGCTATAAAGAAAGTCATTGGGCAACCGCATTTCAGGAAAGGTCGAGAAAGTTCAGTAAACCACCAACGTACTAAAGTTAGGGGCAGTCACAATGTCTAGTATTAGAAACGGGAAACGGGGTGAGAGTGCCATTCTTTTTCTTCAGCGAGCAACTTGACAGAAGCGTCGGTGGAAGACAGGGCGTACGATTTAGTTGATATCGGGGTTTTCCTTGTTGGGTGAGGGGAAATTTCAAGTTGTTATTGGGAGAGGACCTGCATGCCGAGTTGAACTGTCTGCATTTAGACTTGACTTTGCGAATAGAACGCGAACCTATGTGTTACATGTACAAAGAGAACGAAAGTAAAAGAAAATGTAAATAAAACGCCAAAGGTATCGGTTATAAAGCTCCAAAGTTCTAAAGATCTCACTTGTTCCGCAGAAAAAGTTTCTCTGGTTGTGGCACCCCTGACTGACAGGCCCTTTCATATGCAGAGCACTCGTACACTACCGTGACCAAGTCTGTTACTCCGGGAGGTCTGTCGGGGAAAATTCTGAAATAATCATGGATATACAGGACAAAGTTGCCATGGTAACTGGTGCCGCTAGCGGTATTGGTGCGGCCCTTGTGGAAGCGTTCCTGAAGGAGGGAGCGAAGGTGTGTATAATTCTACAAAAACGCGAAGAATTTATCAGGTGACCCTGCAGCGTATGTGAACATAGTTCTTGACCTATGTAGCATATAGTAGATGTAGGGTGTTTTGTAACAGTTCTTACACACAGGGCCTCTTTATCTGGGTAAATTGTGCAATCTTTCATATTTATCTTTTATTTTTCACACATGTCAGGGTGTCTCTGTGTTAGACATAGACGACGGTGGCGGCAAGGACGTCTGCGAGAGATTGAAAGCCAGTTACGGCGAGGACAAAGCCATCTACGTGCACTGTGACGTCACTTCAAAAACGGACTTCAAAAGTAAGCACGGCTCTCAACTCAGATAGACAGAAGAAGAATGTGCCATGACTCCCGAATGAGGGACGGTCTGACCGATCATCAGACAGCATATGTGTAGAAGGCACAGTAAAACTTGTCATTTTCAGCCTCGCAAGTCAGATACGCATGACAACAAATGTCACAGTGTCCTGACCTTTGGTCTCTAAAACTGTCAATCTGACTTTCTAGGTACACTTGTAGCTAGATTGGTGTCGCTAGTCGCTGTACAACCGATAAGTTTGCTCACCGAAAGCTGAAAATTGTATAAATGTAAATTTAATGAATGAACTATTAATGTTCTTTTTATAGATGCATTCGAGATGACAAAGGCGAACTTCGGTAACGTGGACATTTTATGCAATAACGCTGGTATTCTAGATGAGTTTAACTGGGAAAGTACCTTAGACATTAACGTGGTAAGGGAATCTTGTCTGTCTGTCTGTCTGTCTGTCTGTCTGTCTGTCTGTCTGTCTGTCTGTCTCTCTCTCTCTCTCTCTCTCTCTCTCTCTCTCTCTCTCTCTCTCTCTCTCTGACCGGTGTCATACTCCGAACAGAGAAGACAATTGTATGAGAAATGTTAAATTTCCAAACTTACAGTGATAGCAGCCGAACTGCTTGCTCGATGCTTTATCTATTACCAAGCTGAAGTTAGATGACATTCCCTATAAACCCAAAGCGGAATGAATTATCTTACTTTTATGAGTAAGGCTCTCCTACACCCTACAACGTTGAGGACCATTTCACTGTTCAATTATAGGTAGTAGCTTGTTAGAAGTCACCACTGCGCCTCTTGTGTTGCAGTCGTGACAGACTCCTCATGGATTCAGTGAAGGAACAAGTTTCGATTTTATAGCCCGATATAAATACGCATGCCATCCCGTATAAATTTAAACTACATATATCAACCAATCACATCACCTTGAACATTTTTATAGACAACGACATATTAAACTACTATGTGCCTCGAAAGCGTACGGTTAAAACTTTTTGCTTAGACTTCGATTTCAACAATTCTCACACCAAATCCAGAGTAAAAATCAGGGGTCACTGAGCAAAGCTTGGAACAAGCGGAACAAATTGCCCAACATTTACCGATGTTTGAAATTCGAAATGACCGTCATCCTTGTATTAACTCTTTGGGAAAATAACATTTTCGAATTTCGAAAAGTTAAGATGGTGAAACTTTTTCCTACTCTAAGGGCTTTAAAATGGAGCTCCAAAAGCGGTACAACAGAAAAGTATTGAAAAAAATTCGGAGTCAAAATATCTGTCCCAGAGGCACGTTCTACCATAAGCGGATGCAGTTGACAACTTCCGATAAATACCACCTAATTCCATGATTGCCTATCACCTCATCAAACGAACTAATATACAATCAGAGTTTATGAATTTAAAAGTGGTGCACAGAAAATAAATAAATGTGCAATAGTTGTAACCTCCAGAAAACTGTTACACTTTTATTTTCTCCATAAAGACAAGTTGAAATGCAAATCACAAGAACAACGTACCCTGTACAGCATACAAGCAATAATACTGACATAAGAATTCTAGTCAGGACTAAAATACCCTTGTTGGCAACATTTTTAATGCAGACTGTGTTGGCAAGTTGACCACAAGCCATTTCTAAATGTTCATGGAAATAACAAGGACCAATGTTTTTCATTTACAAAACAAAAGAAATTGTAAACAAATCAAATGTTGCAGCTTAGCTATTCTTAAGATGATGCGATTCAGTGTAAAACATTGTATCTCTGCTTTCCAAGAAAGGAGTCATTATGGGTACGACTTTGGCGGTGGATTTTATGGGAGCGAAAACTGGCGGCACTGGTGGAGTTGTTGTAAATATATCCTCATTGACAGGTAATAATACTCTCTTCGGCATGTTTTTAGGACAGTGTACTTGGCAGAATCATATACTTCATGTTTAGATGGCAAAGAGATCGATTGACATACATACATACATACATACATACATACATACATACATACATACATACATACATACATACATACATACATACATACATACATACATACATACATACATACGTACATATACTGTAGATTCATAGTGTCATATTGTCATAGAGGCATACAGTCATTCGTTAAAGAAAGTTTTGCAAGGGTTTGAAGAACTTTGAGTTATCATATACAACCCTTTCTAGGGTCTGTAAGTATCATGATTTTAGAGAGGCAAATGCAGAGATCAGAAATATTGTTGTCATGCGTACATCATACTGGTAGGAAGCAGGGTCTACTATGAAGAAATCGATCTCTAAAGTTTGTTATTTTCTTCTTACGAACTCTTTTGATAGGATTGATTGTTTACCCGTTCATGCCTGTCTACTCAACAACCAAAGCCAGCATTATCCACTTTTCAAGGACTGTAGCGGTAAGGAGCCATTTTATGCAATCATGTTTTTACATGATAATTATGCGTTTATCGGACAAACTTGCAAATTGAATTCCTAATCTTCATCTCTCGGTTGAGACATTTGTTCGAAGTGTGAGCATGGATCGAGGAGCCTACGTTTTGTTCACAAATTCTACAAAACGTAGTTCTGTAAAGGACGGCCAAAAGTGGAACTTGAGACGACAGGAAGTATCGCCATTTAGCATTTAATCTTAATGCATTCAGAGTTGTTGTTTTGAGAAAAAAACATAGTTTCTTGATATCGAATGGAGGCGCAGCTGCTCATTAATTATTGAGCTCTAATTGTTAAATGTTTACAAAATGTCTTGTCATAACCTAATCAATCTTCTATAGAAGGCATTATTAAATCAAGCTTTATTGACGCCCTCTAAGTAGAAGTCCTAACATTTTATCTCTAGAACGAGCCTAGATTTCTGCAGAACAAAGTGCGTGTCGTGGCGATTTGTCCGGACTTAGTTGACACGCCGATTCATCAGAAAATGACATTACGATATATGGAACAGTTGAACGCCATTAAAGCCTCACTGGAGTTTATACCGTGCGTATATTTTTATTATTAGCTATTTCTATGCCTCATAGTTGCAAACAGCGTACATATAGTTGCATGGGTAATCATTTTCAGTGATGTTGTAACATTGAACGTTTATCCTAAAGCTCCGTTATCTCTAAGTTTTGATACATTTTTTATAATTTCAGATTCTTTTGTAGCGTCTCCTGTTCTACTCACAACATTATATTGAAATGCCTTTTTTCCAATCGGAAGCGCAATGTTTGCTACCAGAAAAACAAATTAACCGAAATATTTACCGATATTGTCAACTAAAATGGCCGCCATCGTGTATTAATTTCATAAAGAAGCGTTAAAATTCATTGATTTTCACAAAATTAGGCCGGTAAAAACCAATACAATTTTGATGTTCCTTAAGCAAACGTGTTTATATAACTTCGTCGTTAGAAAGTTAAAAAAGTCAGCTCGTCGACGTGTAGACGACAAGAAACATGTTGTGAGAATTTTTGAACAAGAAAATCTGTCCCCATGGCACATTTTTCCTTCACAATGACAAAATTCTATATCGTAGTCTTTACTCTCCTTTCCTTTACAAAGGATGGCCAAGGTCATCGACACGGTTATCAACATAATCAAAGACTGTGACAAGGAGAACGGCGCCATCTATGCTCTGGTGTCAGATAAACCAGCCAGGAAAATCGAGTTCTCAGACTTTCAGCGCTAACGGCGTTTTAATGCGATGGTTACTACATACATGAAAGAGAACAACCGATAAATTTCAAGAAAGCTAAGAAATGCAGTATAATTCATTCTTTTGTATTAAATGGTCCTGATTAGATCGAGCAGAATTTCATGAATTAGTGGTATCACCGAGGTAGATTAGGTATGATTGACATTTTTGCCTTATAGAAAGAGCTCAAGGTGTCATTGATAAAGCGTTGTGCTAATAATGATCATCTTCACCCATGAAAGATATTTTTTGAACCGGTAAAAGAACTATTCAAACCACTCTTGCTGTAACAATGTATTTTACAGTCAGTTTTTATCAGACCTATAGCTACGCTTGAATTAGCCATCAGTCTTGTCATTAATTGAAATATTGCGTCACTTAAATGTAGTTAAATAAAGATCACTAGAAGAAGCTTCACTCAGGATTATTGAAAGAAAATTGTAAATTTAACATTCTTTCTGTGTCGATTAAAATGAATGGGCTAGCATATAGAGCAGCTTTCTGTGATTATGGGCAGTCGCTCCTGATACTCTCCCTGCCAGCCCTTCAGATAAACAGATTTTATTTGTAGACACTTTTCAGGTCCTCTTGAACCATTTAATTTGTATCACCAAAAGGTCTATGTACGACTGTGAACAGACGAATTATACCATTCCATCCTTTTACCTTGAGAAATCAATGCTTGTCTTGAAAGAGATGAAATTATGTAAGTTGTATATTGCAAGAAGAAACAATTGTGTAGAAAAGATATCGCTGATCTGAAATGGCATATCTGTGGACCTTTTACTGACGTGGTGACTGGAAATGGGACACCTAATTAGCAAATTATCGCTATTTCCCTTTGTAATTAGCGAGGGATTTTGTTAATTTGTCAGCGATATCGTTTCTCATTTTTGTCAGCCGCAGACACTTCGTGCAGACAGGGGGCATATTGCCATAAAGCTTATCTGGGTTTGAGTAATTAAGTATAGGGATGGGTGCTTGTTACTTCATGGGGTTCAAAACGAATAAAGATAATTATAATATTCATGATAATAAAATACACTACACTGCTAAATAAATATATTTTTCGAGCTACACTTGTCTCATATACTGCTCTCTGAATTTCAATAAAATTCCGATTTTGTTCATGTCGTGTTGTAAATAAGTGGTTTCTTCCAAATAGTACAGCTTGTGCCTTTCTGAGTGGGCTGTAGTCATGTGGAGACTCTCAGACTGCTTGTAGAGAAACTTTGTCCTCTTGGAGTTGTCTTCTCCAATGATATAACTTAATTGTCGAAATCTTTCTTTGCTATGTTTCTTCCATATACTTTGTCGAACAAAATAAACATTGATCGTATGTAACATTACTTTTCACAACTCATTAATGCAGACAACAATTCAGAGAACACTGTTATGCTCTTGCTTATATAAACAATATATATGCTGATATATGTATGCTGATATATATATATATATATATATATATGAATGAGAGAGAGAGAGAGAGAGAAGAAAGACATTTAAATAAACTGATCGTCTCTGCCCATCAGCCACCTTGAACCGATGCGTTAACTCTGCTGGTAGAGCATCCGGACTAAATGCAGGTTCAAACCTCCATATTTGAAGTCCTAAAATGGGTCACATAATTTTAAGTGCCGAAACAAATTCTTAGTTACAAGCTTCGGTGTATCTTCTGTTGATTTCTTAGTATGACAGCTCCTTATTATAACTGTGATTTAACACCAACTTGCATTTTTGTAACTGGCATGCGCCAGCTTTACTATAGACAGAAGGGGAGGAAAGACCCATCTGCTCTACTAATTGTAACATTGAGCTTTCGCTAAGCTGGTGCTTTTTTTCTCAAACTATGTATATACCACTGAATTTTTATGAGGCAGTATAAATGCATTTTGCCTTACCTACAAAAATATTAAATTTACGACGTTTTTGTTAACATTTGCTTTTGTTAACCGATTTACTGTCTAGGAGATACTTGTTTTCCATTGAAAGTCTGAAAGACATACAGAATTTCTTGATAATAACGTTTTACTCCTTTGTTGTTCAGAACTATTCTTTTCCTTTATGAGGTGAACGTTGTCAGTTGGAAACCTTCTCATTATATATATATATATATATATATATATATATATATATATATATATATATATATATATATATATATATATATATATATATATATATATATATATATATATACAATAGACAGACACACATGTGGCCATCAGGCTGCTCATCAGTTCTTCACAGCTCATTAAAGGGTCAGCGATAAAGATCTCGGGAATAACAAGTAAAAAGTAAGTTTCCTCAAACACTCAACAAACAATAGACATCGCGGATTTTGTCGCCCTTTCTGACAAGATATCGGACACAGTGACAGTAGATTTACTAGCTTCCAAAACCGTCTCCCTTGCCGCACCACATCATCCGATTCAATAATGTGGTGTTCGGAATAGGATAACTTGGGACGACAGAACAGACTGTTTGTACTACTTCTTACCTTTCCAGGCGATTTATTAAACTAACAGTCATTTGCTCGGTAACGTGAACGGAGTAATTAATAACCATTGGCTCCAACTAGGAGACTTGTAAGAACCTGTTATAGCTGTGAAGAAACTCTGACAGCGACGGCATATTGAGCTGATGATGATGCGTGGGCGAAACGGACTGTAAATGCGATAATACCAACTTTAAACATTTTAACCAGCTGTGTATGGACTCTAGTTCTAACGTACTACGACCCTAAAATAAAATATAGTATGTAGACGTAAAATACTTTTGGTTGACCCAAGGTAATAACACACATCAGCTACTGGGGGTATACTTACACTTTGACCTCGATGTATAGAGTGCATAATTCACGAGGTGTGTTATTTGGGTCACCACCCTGCTCCCCTTACAGGTTACCGCTTTAAGCCAGTAAAAAGAAAAAAAACAACATTTTGTCAGTTGCGCACTGTCTGCCGATATGGATATATACACGACAAAGCCGCCATTGTAACAGGAGCTGGCGGCGGGATTGGTTCGGCCTTAGCGGGGGGCTTTTTAAAAGAGGACGCAAAGGTTAGTATTACCCGAAAAGCTACCATGACGTTACTGTACCATGATGGTTGTTACTACTCTTAACACACAACCGTATTGCTTATCTGTGAACCAAATAACTACCCAACTGTGATCATAAACGAAAAGGGACAGGTTCATAGGAACCTCGAATTATTTTTCAAGTCCCGTCCATTGAAGTATCGTTCGGAAATGTTAAAGTGAATTCAAGCTCCGTCCCTCGAGCCAACCTACGTTATTTTCATTGTTGTCAAATATTGGTCAATGTTGATGTGTCTGACAAACAGAACAAAATGTCAAGTATTTTGTTGCTCAGTGCAACTTGCCAGTCTGTCATGTACATTGTTACTGTGGAAAACTAGAATTCAACCTTGGACCTGAATTTGATTATCAACATTCATGATGAAGGACAGAGATATAGTCAATATCAGGAGCTGAGTACCGGGTATTCCAATTTGCTGTGGGTAGTACACCTAGAGACTGTTGCTGACGCATGCAACAAAAACGTGAAAAACAATCGTCAAAAGTTACTTTTTACAAGGCCTATAATTACACATATGTTGCTATAAGCATGATTTGGTGTGGAATCAATCTGTGTACATATTTATGCACAATGTATTTTAAGGTAATATGCATCTCGAAAGTGAAAGACTTAAACTTTTGCTCAAACTTTAGTACCTAAGTTTGCACGGTCAACTTGCCATTTCTAGATATTTGAAATCCAAAATGGCCGCCATCCCTGTGTTAACTCTATGGGAAAAAATAAAATTTTCGATTTTCGAAAAACTAAGACCATGAAAACCTTTCTTTCACCGAGAGCTTCAAAATGAGCACCCACAAGTGGTAGGTTAGAAGAAAATTGATAAAATTTGAAGGCCTGAATTTCTGTGCCCGAGGTTCTACCTTAAGCTAGAATTAGTAAAAGCCTGTATAGACTTGCCAAGACAAGAGGTTAATTGGACAGAAAACACATGCACTTCTATCCAGGCCATTAGTGTACTATATCCTCAGAGAATGAAAACACTCGCAGAATCACCTGTACACCGAAAGAAAGCTTTTTGACAGGGTTAACACTTTTCAAAATCAAGAGAGCCCCTTTTCTGTACTGCTTGAAAGAAAAGCATGACAGTTTTCCAATTAAAGATGACCTAGCTCCTCCTCAATTTTGCTAACCCATCTAAACCATGTACGCTCCTTAAAACATCGTTAAGAGTCAGTGTTTAACGAACAACCGACATTCGTCATTGTGTAAAGAGATCGTAGGAACTGTGAAGCCCCTAAGCGATGCATATGAAAGCATTTAAAGAAGACTTTCCTACTTAAAACGTCAAGAAGAAATATCACATTACTTAATGGTGTTTATTCTTTTAATCCATCACCCTACAGGCACTGCCCAATTGCAAGATGAGATAAACATTACCCACTACCCAATGGAGCAATGAGGAGTAAAGTGCCTTTCTCTGGGGCACAAAACCGTGTTGGAGTCTCGAACTCACCATCCTCTAACAGTGAGTTCGTCACTCTGGACTTACCGGGTCTCGAATTCACCTTCCTCTGATAGTGAGACCGGTACCCTAACTAGACTGCGTCCACAAATGACGGTTGGGGGTGGGGGTGGAGGAATCGCGGTTGAAATCTTATTTTTTAATCTGATCCCCCTCAATACCCCTTAAAAAAATTTCAAGTCCCCATCAGTATGATCAAAATTTTTCAAGTCCCCCAGCCGCATATTTATTAGGGATGCATGCAAAGTAAAAATAAACGTATTGGGCAATTCTGCTCGTTATTTGTTCAGTTTATACAGCTGCGCTCTTGTTCTACTCCATACAGCATGTGTTATTGTGCATTATTCAGCTTGCCAATACAGCCCGTGTATGTGTACCCTGCATTTATATCATTGACAATTAAATGACTTTCATTCTGGACTCTACCTCAATTATTACCCAATACATACTTATATATACAGGTTTCGTGGACAAACTGAACATTGTGTGTTTCATCATACTGTGGGGAGACGCCAAGAAACTGTATTTGATATATTGCACAGGAATGTTGAACAAATTATCAATAATTGCAGCTTCTACCCCGTTTCTAGGCCCACGTTTTTTTAAAGAAAAATTATACATACAGAGAACAGTAATGAAATGTGACAAAATTGTTCTAGATTTTGTTTAATTTTTGCTAACATTAGAACAATTAGATGACATAAAATGTTATTCATTTTTCATTGAATTACCTCCCAAACCTTTGAATAGGAAAATGTAAAAAGTAATAAAGGGAACCAATTTAAAAACATTTTGCAGGCCCCCCAGTGGTACAGCAAAACTTTCAAGACCCCCCTGTACTACCCCCAAAATTTTCGAATCCCCCTGACATCCTCCAGTTCACCTCATCGTTTTTTTGTGAAAGCAGCCCTACTGCTCAAAGGTGCCATTAATTTTTATCGTTTATATTTAGGGCGTTTCTATTTTGGACGTTGACGACGACGAAGGAAAGAAAGTGTGCCAACTTTTGAAAGACAAATATGGCGACGATAAGATTCTGTTCATCCACTGTGACGTCACCTCGAGGGCGGAGGTTAAAGGTAAGGTCACTCGTCAGAACTAAAGACTAAATAAACGGTGTATCGGTACATATATTCAGATTTATGTCACAAAATGTGTCACTCACTGTGACACAACTATTAACATGACCGCTGGGAATTATGAACTCATTAGTTATGACGAGAGAGGACAGTTGATTGGGGAATTAAAAGCATGCCTTTTCGCTATGCTGTATCGACTGCCATCCACTAAAATACGACCTCTCCTCCCCTCTAATTCCCCTTCGAGTAGGATATCCTTTGCCTCACTGTGCACTAACGATCGCCGTGACGTATCGTGCTGAATGAAATGTGAGGTTTCATACAGCAGTGACTTTCATGACCCAGACATGACCCAATTACCTCTGTCTGTCAATAGCATGAACCCATGCGTTTGATTGTACACTCTGGAAGTGCTGTCCAAATTGTCTATACTCTCCGATAAATTGACCATTGCTACTTATCGTAATTATAAAAGTTGCAATATCCGTTCAACAACGTGTTGAAAATCGAATCCTACACCAAATATGCCAAAATAAATGAGACTAGCTAATGTAGGTCATATGCGTTTTCATACGTTTCAGTTTGCATAACAAATGACATTCACAAAAGGTGTTTACTATGCGTGGACCATAAACACTGAAGCGTAATATTCAATGTCTAGCATAATCAGGGCAAACTATATTTTCAGTAACGATGTACGTAGGTGGGTGTTCAGTATAAGCATATCTTTCAAGCTGCAAGTCCTTGTTATTAATTTTATTTGCTGCTGATATGCCTGCCGATGCTCTTAGTCATTGCATATGTAAATTTATGCATTCATTAAAATGAAGTCAAGAGGTCCATGATTGGAGTGTTCGTAAACAGAAAAAAAGACACAAAGTAATGTAACATAATCCAATTAACAGTAATTTTTGTCCATTACTTTCTTTGCATGGCTATTGTAACATGTACATTTAGTGAAGGTCCTCTCGCTCCATACATCTCCTAGCAATGTATCGAGCGCACCGTCCCGGGATCATGGATATTCACAATTGATAATAATAATAATGATGATCATTATTTTAGCATGTTTATGAATAAATTTGCATAAAGAAATACTACAACACCGACTCTCAAGTGTTAGGGGCCGCCATATTTGTGACCGGCACAGTCTGTTGTGATCATGACAAAAGAAAAGTCACCTTTTTCATTGCAAAATTCTTACAGACTGATATTTATCTTCTATAGATGCGTTTGAAAAGACCAAGACCGTGTTTGGGCGGATGGATATTCTATGTAACAATGCTGGTGTCAAGGACGAGGTGAATTGGGGACGTACGATTAATATAAATGTGGTAAGACATAGCTACCTTATCTGCAGAATACCGTTAAAGGGGACGATCTCTGAAACTTTGTTTTATACCTTGAGACAAGTCCATATTACTTTCCCCTTAATGCAGTTATATACATGTATTCAACTTGAAAACGTTGTTTTTTGGTTGAAAGTATGCAATGCTATTGCTGACAAATGATTTCCAGTCCTAACTAGAGTTCAGTCTACAATATCATGTGACATCACACATAGTGGCTGTATTGACAGGGTAAATAAGAGGCATTACCACATGGTTTCGGTCTTGAGCAAGAGCCTGCGTATTATGATCATGACAAAACCTCTAAAAATTTACCAACCTGCCCTCCATCAGAGAGAATTCGCCTCGAGGCCGTAGTCTAACACACACTCTTCTACAAAACTACTACTTGTCAGAGCTCATTTGAAGCTTGTGGAGTAAGTTGCGTTTTCGTCGACTTATTTTTTGTGTAAATTGCAAGTTTCATTATGCCCCATAGAGTTAACACAAGGATGGCGGCCATTTTTGAATTTCAAATATTGATAAAGTTAAAGGTAATTTGTTTCCATTGCAGCAAAATTTGCACGGCGACCTCTAATTTTACTCTCCCTTTAAAACGAGAAAGGTGTAAATTGTTGTTAAGAAAAGTTCGTGCAGAAGTTTTAGGTATTTCGAGGCGCCTTAAAGGCACTTATTTGACCACATAGCATATGAAGGATAATACTGTGGGATCGAGTATGCCTGAATTTCAACGGACAAATTTGACTTGCGCAGACAACAATTATTTATCTATCGACATGACACCTTGGACATGTAGTGATGTCACCTTAGGAAAGGTTTCTGTTAACTTTGTTCACCTTACATATTCAGCCAAAAACATGATTGGAAATGATTTGGGATAATTGGATTTTCATGTTTTTAAAATTTCTCAAAAGTGTTAGGTGCTCTTCAGCTGATTGTTGCAATATTACAAATAACTCATAAAAACAAGTGTGTAACTTAAAAAGGAGAGTAAAACCATAGCAGATCAAAAAGATATTACTTCACCATCCAATTATCCCAAATTAGTTCCTATCGTGTTCAAATGTCAGTAAAGCTGTTAGACAATAATTTTCAAACAACATAATGGTACCAGATGACCGTTCACCGTATGCTAAGGATGCAAGGCTTTAAAAAGAAGTGGGAATGTCTTTAACAGCAAACGTACCTTAGATATAGGGGTTTATATTGTTCTTATGGGTCGAATACGATCTTTCAGCGCAATGCTGACGAACCTGTCTTGAAATGAGACCCTTTATCGTCCAGGTGTTGAGAAATAGACTGACAAAAATGAAAGCAAAAAGCGCCCCATTTCTCTTCGAAGTTTGTCGTCAAGCTACACTGAAAAATGTTTCTTTCTGCTGTTTTGATTTGTTTTTAATCTCAAACTCTTTAGAAAGGGGTCATAATGGGCACGATTGTCGCTTTGGATTACACGGGAGTCAAGAACGGAGGAACAGGTGGCGTGATTGTCAACACTGCATCATCATTTGGTAATGTCCATCCCTTGAATACTAAGTACATCTAACGTAAGCTCTCACAAGATCAGCAATTGGCCACATTATGCAGCTTTGCCACATTTTGTCCCAAATTCCGTGGTTAGTAGAAGGCTGCTTGGACGAGGTAGTGAAAGTGTCAAAAAACTGCCAACAAAAAATTCCACCGGCACTATAGTTTTCTGCCACATTGCTTTTTCTAAAACATTAAGGGCACCCACAGGTGTGAGAATTAGAAGATAAGAGTACGTACTCAGAAATTCGGAAAAAAGTCAAGTTTTGAGAGTTTTGGAAAAGGTTTAAGAGCTCGTACCCTAAGGCTGACCACCCTCAAAACTAATCTTGACAATAAAAGTGTGCACGTCTTGACATTCCACTCTCTGGCCCATTGTGTCGACCAACAGAGATAGAGTAACAGAGACAGACAGACACGATAAGACAAAGACTGAGACATAAACGGACAGAGAGACATACAGACACAGAAGAGAGCCAGAGAGTGGGTTTGATTTTGCAGATCCGCGCCCCAGGACGATGAGATCAAGGAATGGAATTAAATAGACATGTAAAGATAGTGATATTTCCAAACTTCATAAGAACATCGATTAATGATATGACAGAACGATATATATGAATATCTTGCTATCAATGCCTATGTCATTCTCCTTTTTTCGTTATGATTTTAGCTAAATAAACTCCCTAGTACATTTCATGTCTTTATAATTAATCTAGGTAAAACTTCAGATGGTAAAATGAGAAGTAATATGAAATATGTTTGTTGTAACAGGGAGTGCAAGAAACTATTTTGTATTGTCGACCTATATTGATCATGTCAACAATGTTCATTCACTCTCTCTCTCTCTCTCTCTCTCTCTCTCTCTCTCTCTCATGTCGTATGTCGTTCAAACTGTTTTAAAGTTAGTCGAAGACTGTGACAATCAAAATGGGGCTATTTACGCTGTCTAAAAACCCGATGAAGAAAGTCGACTTCCCTGAACTCGAAGTTTAACCTAAAGAGAAGACAACCGTGCGAGCATCAAAAGAAGTTTTAATATCAGAGTCCCGCAAGCATTTTTGAAGGGTTATGAAATTTTACGCACACCTTTGGGGCAGGGTCACCATTTTTTGCCCAACTTTTAGAAGCCAAGATGTGGCCGATATAGTGTTTCGTCCATAAATATCAATTTCATAAATCAAATATTAAATACAATAATTAAAAATCGCCCCTAAAAATAGGCCATATCTGTACTTTTATATATTTGTGATGATTTATGTACATGTACTTTGCTTGAAGTGGAAGGTAAAAGTGCAAGAGTGTAAAAAAACTTGAATAGAAAATTATGATTTACTATACATGGTAGCCTTTGAGAAAATATTAGCAATATTTTTCCAATACAAAACTAGCAATATTTGCTTACATATAGGCATTGGATATTTGACATAAATGTACTTAATTAGACAGGGGTGGTTACAAGTGCATATATGTACAAGAAATTTGACAATTGAATTCACCATAAATATGGATCCACTATACATGTACACGAGATTATGTGACAAAATGGTGAATAACTTTTTCCAATATAAAACTAGCAATAATTGTGCATATTAAAGACGTTGGATAATTAACATGGATGTACTGGGTGATTGGAATAGGGTACTTACAAGTACATATGTGTACAAAAAATTGATTTTGGAATTTCGAAAAATGTGGATCCACTGTACGTGGGAGCCTATGAGAAAATTATGAATAAATGTTTTGTAATACTAAACTAGCTAAATCTGTGGTTTTAGAAATGTTTAACAATTGATACCGATGTACTTGATTAGAACAAAGTGCAGATGTGAACAGCAAATATGATATTTGAATTTCACCCTAAAATATCAATTCACTTCTCCTGGTTGTCTAGGGTATATTATTAAACATTTCCCCCTACAAAACTTGCTATATCTCTGCACTTATGGGTAAATGTTGTTCAATAGTGACTAAAGGTTGTAATACGTTTCTTGACAAACAAAAGTACTCTCTATACAATTACAAGTAAGCTATGAGACAGCTACTGTCCCTTTTGATTTTAAATAGCCAATGATACTGCAAGTTATTGATAGAATTATTTCTTTTTGAAATATGATCTTTTGTCATCAAATTACTTGAAACCTCGCATAAAAGTGATTAATACATATGTACCACAGATTACCAATCTGTTGGCAGCGAAATAAAGTTGGTATTTTCACAGCGACAGTTAATATAGTCCCTCTACTTTTTGCATTTTCTAAAAAAAATATGGGATACGATGTATTCTGCCAGTACTGTTCCTCGCTTCGCTTGGAAAAGTATACTGGCGGCAGAATACACATCCCTCGGGAAATACGTTCGGAACGCCACAGAGCGACCTCCGAGGTCGTGAGGTTCTGTCATATTATTTGTAAGGGTTAAAAAAATATAAGCGGCAAGTTCAAAAGTAAAATGACAAATTTATTGATATGGCCTATGATAAGCGGGGGGAAGGCCACTGTTTTTTGTGCATGGAAATTGGGGAGAGTCATTTTTTCCTTGCAAACACTGTTGAAGGGTCACTTATTTCGCGCAGCGTCATTTCGAAAAACACTGCCCCTCCCCCCTGTAATATCTCTCCAGTTCCTTATGGCAATTTCATTTCAAAGTAAAACCATAGCGATTGTGTTCACAGCAAGTGTGATGTCAATGGTCCTGGGGAACTGAAGGTTACAGCACATGATTTTGATGAAAATGTTGTACAAGTCAACATTATAAGAGTCCTTAAATACATCTAAGATTCGCTGTACCCCGTACACTGTCCCCCTGACGAGGTTAGGTACTATAACCTAACTTAAGGAAACCTACATGTACCTAGTCTCGGTTACCGAAACTGTTCTGCGGGACTGTTATTTCAGCTGCCCCTACACAGTCTCGGAAAATCCCATACAGAAATCTCTGAGCAAGATGCTGTAAACGGAAAAGAGCTATGCATCCTTGGAGCAACTTCACTCTCATAAAGTATTTTGAAGGGTTATTGGTTACTAAGGGGCGTGGTGATGGTTGTTAGGAGTATTTTGTCTTCCTTTTTTGGTATTATATTCCACGTTTAGTGTTATTAAATATAGGGTTAAGTTTTATTATCCATAGGGTTAAGTGTTACAGTAGTTTGCGATGACGCGTTGGCATTAGACGAACTAGACAAATTGTCTAAATCGAGGTGTTGCAAGCACTGCCAGGTGCAATTATCAGCTAATAAGCGGTAATATGAGTCGATCATAAACGAATCAAGTATGCAAAAGTTGAAACATTGTCTAGCAGGAGGTCGACGTAGTGAAAACAACACCACCACATATGTCAAAGCACTGTCTAAGTCGTATCACTTGCTTTCAGGTGCAGTTGTTTTGACTACATCTGACAATGTTTCTATCTTCGCAGAGTTGATTTCTCTGTTATCGACTGGAATTTTTGCTCAACTGATAATTACACCTTACAGTGTTTGCAACACCTCGATTTAGAAAATATATTTAGTTCGCGTAATGCGAATGCATCAAAGCAAACCACTGTATTACATATTAGGTTAGTATTACATATTGACCTAATTATTAGATATTGGGTTGACTGAGAAGAAAAGTCAAGTTCTGGTGTATGAGTCAACACGTCTTTTGAGGCTATATAACTCACAAAGATAACAAAATTAAAGTAAAAACATCTTTGTCAAGTAGACACGACATTGCTAGCCAGAGGGCAAGTCGTAGGGCAAGTCAAAAGTATGTATGAAAGTTGTAATCTCCTTTTACAAAGTAAGTTAAAGTTTTATAAATATCGTTTTTAAGTCTTATAACCCTAAATAAACCCTGGAAATCAAAAACAATAACATGATGATCTAGTGAAATTTAAGGAGAAGACATGATATCGTGTAATATCAACTGAGATAAACTGAGGAAGTATGCTAATAAGAACAGCCATTGAACCTAAAAGTCCTGCATAACCGACCACCACAATTGTTCCAAAATACCAACCACCATAATTGTTCTAACATAGGGTTTCATCAGAAGAATTTCTTCGTATATTGCCACTCTGACTTTAGAAAAGGAATCATAAACATACCAATCCATAATCCAACAACACTAGGTTAAAGTTCGTAATACATACAAGTCAATTGTTATAAATTGTAACATAACAGTAGAGAACAGACAGCAAACCACTGCCACTCACAACAAATTCAAATTCGTGAAAGATATATGGACCTCTTGCAAAGACTAAGAAGTGATGTCCGGTGTCGAAAATAGTAAGTGCATAGTAAATTACAGTATCAAAAATAGTGGCTGAGAACAAATCACATATTATTTAAACTATGTGTAGCAGTTATAAACACTTGTCTTATGAGCATTTGTATTGAATTTAACGTGATCTCATTAGACATTGGTGGAATGCCAACCTTTGAAGCATTTAATAACATTTGTTCCAATTTTTGACAGCAGAGTTTGGTCATCTGCGTACGCATGTAGAGCAAAAGAGTAACAGATACATGTATTGTCTGATAACCTCTCAACGACATTTATTATAATCATTTATTATAATCAAAATTATCATTACCAAACTTAAAAGAGAAACCTTTATTGAACCTTAAAGAATACCTGTTGTTGAGTCCAGTCGCTTTGAATTACAAATCATATAATAGACAAATTGCTTATTCTTAAAGGGTATATATAATTAATCTAAACCATCCAGACTGTCAAAACAAACCATAATTAGACGATTTTTCCGACATGTTAATCGTGCAGAGAAGCTACTTATATTAATTATGACAAGTATGTCAAAGTTCGTGCACATGACGGCAATGATGTATATAATGCAAAATATGAGAGTAATGTTGGAGGGCATCAATTCCGAATGCCATTTAAATACATTAATAAAATACACATGTTGACATCTACTTAATAATACATAGACAGCCGTGTCTAAGACCAATATATACAGCATTATTCCATGCTTCCGTATGAGTCTACGTTAACATGGTTTTCCTTGTATTTAAACGATGCCTGACATATAATTTTCAAAACATATTACCGACGTATTAAAAAACAAATGAAAAAGTGCAGATTTGTTCTTCAAATACAACTTGAATTCAAATTGATACTGTACACGACAATACTATACAAAATATTTTTTGTATCTTATGGAGATTAAATTAGTCTTACAATAAAGTAGGTAATTTTATTATTTCATCCGGTGTATATAAGGACTAAGCTGTCTTCGATTTTCAGAGTCCTTTCCGATGTTTCAATGAAAGAGATCATCCTGTCAGTTCGTTATCGTGTCTGTTGTTGTATCTCCCTTTGAATGCTGCAGTGAAAAATCTCTGCAAATGTATAACATACTTGAAGTTTAAACGCTAATTATGTAGAGAAGCAATCCATTTTAACAAAAATAAATATGATGCCTTATTAAAATACAACCGTTGGGCAAATGTATTTCCTGTATTCAAATAAAGTACGGTTGTTAAAACTATGTGAGTTATTTAACAGCCTCAGAGAGCCTGGCATAAAGTCTTTCTTTTTGGTCTTTTTTCATTAATTGTGATTGATACATAACGTATGTTGTGTAGTTGGACGTCTGTAAACATGCTGACATACTGACCAACTGTACACAGCCTCAACTCTGGTTGCAACCATGCAAGGTTAAAATTTTGTGAAGCGTTCTACGGTATGTACCAAAAGTCAAGTTCTGTGCACATATTTCACCATGTTTGATGCAATATTAGAGAGTAATGTTGAAAGGTACCATTTTCAAAGGGTATTTAAATACATTAATAAAATACTTATGCTGATATCTAATTATACATAGACGGCAAATGGAGACCATTGGCAATTTTAATTGCTTTATATAGCAAATGTCAGACACTAATCAGACATACAGGATAGTTTCCCATGTCCCCATTAGGTATATAAATCTACGTTGAGAACTTCTTTGGATAAAATGATTAAGCAATTTTTTTCTTGTATTCAAATAAAGTATAGTTGATAAAACTGTATGAGTGAATTAAACCCTAAAAGGCAAAAAGTCCAATCGTGTTTTGTACAATTTTCACCGATATAATTCACTATTGCCGACACATATAATACAAACCGAGTTGGCAAATGCATCAGGGGAAAAGACAAGATGGATAGGCTCTTTTATTGCAACATCCAATTTGCAACTTTACAACCTGTCTCTATTCTATGTTTGGATGCCTGAGGTTGTCAATTGATCACGTTTGATTCAGAACAGAGGGCGCCTTCTTTTGTTTTCACGGAGAGAGGATTCATTGCAGGGTGAAGCGAGGCGTAACGAGGCGTGGGTGTTTCAGCGTGCATCGTACATACCCTTTACTAAAGCCAGCATAGCGTTTTACTCAGAGGTCAGTGGAATAGTGTATCAGAAATCAGGACGATGCAATCGTTTGGTCGTCAACTAGAATTGTACTCAATGGTTCAAAGACCACATATCGGGCTGATCGCTCAAAGTTTTGCATTGATATGTGTTTGCAGCCTCGGCAGCAGCGACCTTCTGACATGGTGATTACCCCTGCCCAATATAGCATACTTTACAAATTATATTCCCTGTGTCATGGTTCCTCCTCGTCCCCAAACATGACCCCAGGACGACAACACCTCAAGAGGTTTCACATCACCCTATTAACGGCCTCGTGTTGACCGTCTTCATCCATCGTACAGTAAACTTGGCTGGCCATACATGGTTGACATAGCTCACAAATAAAATGTCCTTGACATGCTTCAACAACACTCTTGCCGTTATAGAAATAAGTCGTAGGTCATAAGTCATGGCCAACCATCCATCAAAGGCTGATTAGGTATGTGTACGGTTCTATTAAAATCACATTAATATCACAATTACAGAACAGGAATATTATTAATATAGTCTTTTTAGTATTTTATAGGGATTCAGCTTCATGTTCGCTGTTGATTTTATACACTGTACAGCATGTATAAAGTTGGACGACGATAGCGACAAGTGCAGAAAGCAGGACGACCAAACATAATGTCAATAAAGGTCATCACGGTGATCTGGTACTATCCAAATCGGTATTAAGCTAATAGGGCTTCATAGTGTGACACTCGAAATGGGCAAAACAAGACAGATGTGATGTTTATTGATCAAAAATCAAGATGAGGAGATACTACGAAATATATTGTAGGAGTGAGAAACAGCGGTTTTCAAAGATATGTAACAAGGACACTTAAGCAATGGGAGTGGGCCACCTTACTTTTCTATTCGCATTTTCCTCTAGGGAGGGACTGCGACTTTACACGACACACTAGATGATTCTATCAAATCCAGTCTTACCTGTTCAGTGGTTTTCTAATTATTAACGACATGCAGAAATTATTTTAATAAGAAGGCTAATTAGAAACAATAACTCATTTCATTACTAACTGCACTCATTCTTTGTGTTTCTTTCAGTTTGGCGGAGTTTCTATCAGGTTCTGCATCGCTCCAGTCCTTAGCTCCATCCCTACTCACAGTATCATCTTGTGTTGCTAACTTGAAGTGGAGAAATGGACAGTGCCGATTGGTATCATTCCCTGAAAGCTGACGCCGACAGCTACGCTCAGGCCTTTATGGCGTACTATAAAAGGACTGATCGGCACAAAAAGACTCTGCAGATGTTTTCTGATGCTCTGCCAAGTCTTATTATTGACAACAAAGACGACAACGACGACAAAATTGTCTTCGAATACCTTGGTGTCGGATGCGGCGCTGGTACGTGTAAACTCGTACTATGGGTGTGGTAGTAAATAGACTTGAATACCGAAAGAGAGTTGAATTTTTGAATGAAAAATTGAATTAATATGTGAATGTGAGATTGCTAGCTACCGGGTCACAGAAGTAATATGTTGGCATTTCATTTTAACACAGGAGAGCATTGCCTTGATCAATTAGATACTAGTTTATAGACAGTAGTCTTAACCCAGGCAGTCTATGATTTGTGTTTCTTACATTGGCCGATCACTGTGAGGAACGGACAGTAGACAGAGAGCTTGTCAGTTTTTTCAAAAATCTGTTCCCATACACATCAGTATCGTGGTGTTACACCTCGATGAGTTTGTACTGAACGTGTTTTCCTCATTAGTGGCCATGCAAAGTGGTTTATTATTTTATTTCGGTCGTTCCCTCGACAT
>LD353051.1:17344-55194 GCA_001465055.1 Ptychodera flava
TATGAAGTTACTACGTTGCTAATTTTCAGGCGAGCGATAGTTTCTGAAACTTCTGACACAAAGTGAGTGATTGACAGAAATGTTGCAACAAATTAAATGCAAACCGCACACGATCATCGCGTCTCGCTGTCCCCAAATTTGATCAAAGCAGGTATGCAGTATGGCGTCGGAAGGAAACAATTCTGTTTTCTTTCAATTTTGCTCCACGAGTCCGTGAAAAAAATTATTCAGAGGGTCCATCGAAAGACACTATCGGGCAACCCAACACGGACAACATGGAGAGGCGCAGTGAAATTGAACCCAGGGGATCAGCTCCACGGTGGAGCCGTGAGCCGTACGCGTGACGATGATGCGCCGGTCGGCAACGGTCGGCAACACACATGCCTGTGACCGTGGATTCTAGTACGTAAAAATAATCAATGAAAAAAATACCCATTCAAGTAAACAGTTGCTTCTAAAAAAATCAGTTCTAGGTCATTTTGTTTTAAATCTAGAAAATTTCGGTATTGCTCTGAGAATAACTTGACTTGTTAAGAAGATCATACTCGTACTCGTTGTGACCGTGACGTTTGCAGCCAGCGCGGCGGCGGAAAACTAGCTGCAGTCTCATGAACTTCGAATCGTCGATCAAAATCACATCTTTTCGGCGCTTTTTTCTAACAAATTCAGCGAAATTGGAATTAAGTATACCTTTTGAACGGGCTTTCTTCGGGAAAAAATTTTCCATCGGCAAGATGCCAGTGGTCGACGCCACATTTCTTTTTGACGTCATCGCTAAAAATCATGACCTAAAAAAGATGACCTTCATACTAATTGAACCAATTACACTGCTCGTAACAAAGACAACACCATAGGCGCGTCCATCAGCCAATCACACTATTTAACAAATAAAAGATCGGGCTCTAAAAGCCACAAACGGGTATTTAGAAACTGTTTTATGTTTGTGCAATTCCATGCGGGGAAAGGGGTCGCGAAACTGCTGATCGTACGTGTGCCGTCAAACAGCTGGCAGTGCAATCCCGAAATTACAGGTCTATAAAAATAATCTAATGACGTTAAAAGTAGCCGGGAAAAAATGCAAAACAGCCGGGTTATTTACCCGGCACCCGGCTTCTGAGGACAACACTGCATATGGTAAAACTTCCTGTCGGGTGAAAGGTTGATCGAATCTCCTGATAAAACAGAATTCATTCAAAGGTTCAGGGAATAAATGCCAATATCTTGGGAAGTACAGGAAGATGTCTATAGCTTATGGATATCATTGCGTCACACTACATGGGTAAGCTCATCATTTATATGTAGTGACTTTTAAAGCTTGGTAAAATTTACTGGCCCATGAAACTTGTTGGCGGAAACAATTGAATAACACTGAGATTAATATTCTTCCAGTTGTCAAGTTTCTAATGGGCAAACTCACTCTGACCGTGCCAGTGAAATCATGTAATATAATTTTTGGCCTATGGATTGTCGTTATCAAAATGAAATATTTTTCCAAGGTTATGCTTTCTGAGCAACCTATAAACAATTTCTGACATGTTATTAGCCTTTGGTAATAAATAAGGATGTATACGTGTACATTGAAGCTTACACGGAAAGGAAGTTCAGTTTTATTCCAGCAATTTGATGTAGAAAATTCCTTTACAAAGTGAAATTCATATTCGCAATTTTGGTTCTAAAACTCAAAGGATTGTTTGAAGAAAAGTGCAATACTGACTGCAGAATGGTCTTGTTGTGAAATACACCTGTTTGAAAATATCCACAATGTACTGGTGTTGTCTAGCCGTATGAGCATTTTGGCATTGGGTATTCCAGGTAGAATCTAATCTGCAAACAAACCTTGTATTCCACTGACAAATCCTGCTGCAAAATATAGTTGCAGTTCAGTGGACATCCGGCATATTCATTTTCTGAGTTCAGGATTACTCTATAAACCTCAGATAGTGTAAGCCATATCACGGTCTTTGCTCCTTCCGTTTTATCTCTGTTTGTAGTGGTTTGAATCTTGTTCTCAAAAAAAAAACACAACACCACAGTTTACCTTATTGATAACTGATATTATTGAAACAATCACAGTTGGAATAAAAATCTGGGAATGCTGACACACATTTTGAATGGACATCCTGTAAATATACAAATTTTTGTCGTGCAATGTTAGTTGCTATGTAATGAATTGCATATATGACAGTTATATGCTGTTATTAGTCCCCACGGACACTGTCCGGGGGGACTTATAGGTTTGGTCATGTCCGTCCGTCCGTCCTTCCGTCTGTCCGTCCGTGCGTGCGTGCGTGCGTGCGTGCGTCCATTCACGCAGATATCTCAGAGATGCCTGGAGTGATTTCATTCAAACTTGGTACAAGGATTACTTCATATGTCATACATATGCACGTCGATTTGTTTTGTGATACAATCCAATATGGCCGCCAGGCGGCCATTTTGTTATAATTTTTTCATGTACGGAGCCATAACTCAGGCACATCTCAACCGATTTGATTCAAAGTTGGTACAAGGACATTGATCTATATCATACATATGCTTGTCAATTTGTTTCACAATATGATCCAATATGGCGGCATGGCGGCCATTTTGTTTCAATTTTTTCATGTACGGAGCCATTAATCATGCACCTTTCAACCGATTTTATTCAAAGTTTGTACAAAGACATTGACCTATGTCATGCATATCCACATTGATTTGTTTTGTGATACAATCCAATATGGCCGCATGGTGGCCATTTTGTTACGATTTTTTCCTGTACAGAGCTATAACTCAGGCACATCTTAACTGATTTTATTCAAAGTTGGTACAAGGACATTGACCTATATCATACATATGCACTTCAATTTGTTTCACGATATAATCCAATATGGCCGCATGGCGGCCATTTTGTTACAATTTTTTCATGTTCATAGCCATAACTCAGGCATGTCTCAACCGATTTTATTAAAAGTTTGCACAAGGACATTGACCTATGTCATGCATATGCATGTCAATTAGTTTCACAATGTGATCCAATATGGCCGCATAGCGGCCATTTTGTTACAATTTTTTCATTGCCTTAGCCATAACTCAGACAGGTCTGAACAAATTTCATTCAAAGTTGGTACAAGGACATTGACCTATATCGTACATATGCACGTCAATTTGTTTCACTATGTGATCCAATATGGCCGCATGGCGGCCATTTTGTTACAATTTTTTCATGTCCTTAGCCATAACTCAGGCAGGTCTAAACGAATTGTACTGCATCAAACTTTACCGGTGATAATCTGTCAGTGTTAGGATAGGATGCAAAAATGTTTGGCAACATCCTGTTGATTAAGTACTAATTGATTCATTTTAATGACCTTTTGTAATTAGTATGGCGGCTTACATTGGTTTCATGTTTTCACCACCATGGAATTCATTTTTGACCATTAAGCCCCATCTGTATTGCAGTATTTTTCATCACAGACCTAATTAATGAAGAAGACTTTTCCTCTCAAAGGACTTGTAATTAAAGTACAAGTGGAGACTGTGTCATTGTCAATGACTTGTTTGAAGAAATCAATGTACAATGTCATTGATAGTTTTTACAGTAATTTCAGCACTGGTTTTGTTGTTCTGCACGGTGAAACATTAAATGTATCTGTTTACAGGACAAAGCTGCACTGTAGAGATACTAATTGCACATTAATTAATTGCCAAGTATTCTGCTTTATTCTGTTATTTGATAACCATTGTACAGCTTCCTTTAATTATCACAGATGCGGTAGAAACTTGTAGAAGCTCTAGTGTTTCTACAGGTTTTGACGTTAGGAGTGTCTGGAATGAAAAAAATATCAATTAAATATCAAGTGTGACTGATTTACCCAGAAACTGCTCTGATACGTGGCTGGCTGGCTGCCTTCAAAATAAGATCCATAGTTCAATATTGACATCCTGGATAAATGGGGAAATTTTATACGCCGTAATCACACAAAATTTATCATATGGAAAACTTATTCCAGATTCAATATTTGACGAACACACGCAGTCCTTGGGTAACAAATCTGTATCAAGGAATGATGAATTTTGTATGGAATTATATATAGCATATTAAAGGTTACTCATATTATCATATGTGGGTGTTTTGTATTTGTCATACGTAATTAGATGGGTACGATTTCATAATTCTAAGAAACCATCAAATGTCAAATGTAAAATGTTAAATCATTGCTTTGATGAAAAGTGAGAACGCAAGATTTAAACTGTATGGACTGAAAAGTGTTGGTTGGCTTTGCCTTGAGTCAATTGATACTGCCCTATGTTATATACCATGATGTCACAGTACATGGTAAGGTAGATATTATTTGTACCCATGGAGAATTTTCATTCATCTTGCTTGGCGTTGTCACTCAAAAAGCGTGCCAAGCTGGCTGCGTTCTTTGTCCCAAGCTTTTATACATGTATGTTGGTTTCATTCATTGAACATATGGATGGTCTTCAATTAGGAAGTACACTGTACACTCTCAGCAAAACCATATTTGACACAGTACATCTACATCAAGCACGTATTCTCATATGTATGTCGATACAAAATGCATCAATTTCTTTCCAGACTTCTGTTTAAGCAGTTTTCAATAAATTGGTTAGATCAGTTGACAGAATGATTTTTGAATGTTATAATGCTACAATGATGTTTATTCAGGAGATTTGGTCAGACAAAATTGTACTGAAATCTTTCTTTGAAATCTCCACAACTCACCACCTTTGCGATAAATCAGAATCTTCCATCTGAATTGTAATGCTGATCCTGCCAAACAGTATCACTTTACAATCTGACAAGTTGGTGAAAGAGGTATTGAGCCAAATCAGTACGTATTTTCACCAACCTGGCATTGTATTTTACAGTACGGTTTAGTTAGTAAAAATCATATTTTCAGTACATAATAGGAATTCTTGGGTCTTCAAATATTAAAAATGCAACCTTTTGGACCTGTTATGCCTTATTGGTTTTAATCAACTTGACCTGATGGTGACATATGACCTTGCAAGGATAACGTTTAATGCTGATGATATGGAAGAAAAGGTAGCCTTTTTCCTGTATGGTTACATCGGTAGAATATATAAAATCATATGTGGCATACAAGTACCGTGTAAAGCTCATAATGAATATTGAGCTGTTACAAAGTGTACCAGTACTACACACACACAAACACACACACACACACACACACACACTCTCTCTCTCTCTCTCTCTCTCTCTCTCTCTCTCTCTCTCTCTCTCTCTCTCAGGTCTGTGAACTACAGCGTGATGGTTAATCAAAGCACTCAGATGTTCACTTTGAAAGACAACATATTGTGACACAATAATCATGACATGCACTGCACTGTATGTTTTGACACCGTCACTTTCAGATGAACTCAGTGCTGTCGTTTTTACTTTAATAATGGACAATCTTTTGTGTCGTTTCAGTCCAAAGAGAAGATGATGAGAGGATCAAGACGAGGCTGTGTTAGACTAAAGGTAAGTATTTGGATTGTTGCAGGTAGATAAGACCCCAATAAAGGCTGTGTTAGACCATAGTCCCTCAACAAAATGAAGGTACTGTAATTACTGGTGTTGTAACTGGTAGATAAGACCCCAGGCAGGCAGTGTTTGACGGAAGGTAAGTTCTGTTATTGTAGCTGGTAAATCAGTAACGTAAATTATCCGACATGGTAAGAATTTGTGGGAACAGATAATTTCTATTCAAGTACTGTGTATATAACAGTCCGAGGTGAATTACATGCTGTAATTATGACTGAATTATACCTGAAAGGTAGGCACTGGAATGGACAACATTCAAATACAACTGTAGCGTAGGGGTGTAATTTACAACATTCAAGTTAAGTTGAAGCATTGGGTGTTGAATGTGTGACATTTGTGTGAAAGTAAGAGCTGCAAATTTTGAGTAACTCACAGAAATTCTATACTTGTAAAATTGACTCAAACAGGTAAGAAAGGTTGCTTCAGGGGACACACATATTTTTGGTCAAGGTAGAGTACTTGAATCGCTCCGGTTAGGGCCTGGCTAATTAAAGCTGTA
The DNA here is from genome assembly GCA_001465055.1 of Ptychodera flava. Taxonomy (NCBI): domain Eukaryota; kingdom Metazoa; phylum Hemichordata; class Enteropneusta; family Ptychoderidae; genus Ptychodera; species Ptychodera flava. Next base: position 23,395 of record LD353051.1, read on the forward strand.
TTTATTCTGATGTAATTGTATAATTTGAGTGATAGTTAGAACTGAAAGTAGCTGTGAATCAGAACCTTACAGTCACATTTCTTCTTGAAGTTCCCAGGGTTTGTGTTGCATGGGTTTTGCACAGACAGTGTAGGCACGTAAATCCGTGAAGATTCCTTGAGTCACGTTCTTGTCAATTCACACGAGACATGGCTGAAATGACATGGAATTAGACTCTAAACCATCCAGGATTTGTACTGGTCTGCGTATTTGCTCATTGATGCGCTCAAAAAACCATCAATTTGAGATTTATCATTCTCGAGCAGTCTCGCCACCTGAGACTATGTTTACTCGTACTTGTTGGTCGTGACAAAACCCAATGGAATTGATTTTTTTGCAAATTTTTCAACTCATTTTGTATTTGCATTCCCATGCACTGCTGCAGAAGAGCCTGTTGTGAGTTTAGTGTTTGTTCTAGTCTACACGCTGAAGTGAAATGAAATTTTCAAAATGTAGGTTATTCAGAATCATACGTCAAAACAAAACGTGATGTGATCTGAGAATAACTAAGTATCGAGCACATGCAAAATCTCGCTCTAGGGTCTATGGCAAAATCATTCTGTGTCTTTGTGGAAATTTAGCTTTGTTGGTCTATATCCACGTGAAATATGCGTACATCTTGCGGTATTACCGTTCATCAATCGTTTTCCCCAAGAATCTTCAACATTTACACTAATGACTGTGTAAATTTGGAACTACAAATCTCGTAGAAATCTGTTCAGTTCTTGCTCATAATTTAAAGACTCCTTTCCAGAGAGATTATCACCATGAAAAATATGAATTCAGCTTATCCAAACAACCGTCTGTCACTCTAAAAATACAATGTGTACATTCTCAGGTTTCACAGCAGTGACTCTGTAGTTGCTCTAGATTTGGTTTAAAATGGATGGCATAAACATTGTCAGCTTCTTGAATTATACTGTACAGTTGTGACCAATGTACGCCATTTACCATCTAATGCTGTGTGAATTTCCCCATCCACACAGATTTTGGTAATTAGTTTGTATAAATTTAAACAGAATTAGTTTCCATAGCAATAAAATACAAAGAATAATCACCACTTTGTAGACATCACCATGACAACACAGGATGAGAATTCTACCATTGAGACACAGCGATATTTTATCACTCGGCTACATGAAAGGGGATATGCATGTATTGGTTTTAAGTGTTGCGTATTCTTTGTCAGTGTACATGTAAAATGTGCCCGGGAATGTACGGTATTACCAGAGTGTGCATTCAAAGGCTTCACGACCAGTTCCCACTTCTGTTTGTCACATCTGCCCAGTCTGTTCTTTACATGATGGTGTGTTTTTTATCTTTTTGAAGGGAGCGCTCATCGGAATTGATGACGAAGACGATTCTACCTTCACCATCACTTGTGACCAGAAGACATTCCACTTTCAAGGTGAGCCGACGTAATATTATCGAGAAAAATCCAGCATCAGTTAAATTAAACTTCGGTGGCAATTCAAGAAAGCATAAAATTTTTGTCGTAGCTCGTTGCCTGGGGACAGTGATGAAGCAAAGAATAAAATGAGTACGGTACATTCATAATGCATGCATCTATTTCCTGGTGAAAATATGTTTCCATGGTAACATTCTCGTAACAAGAAAGGAAATGAGATTCTGTTATTTTGCTGCTGAGAAGTACAATAAAGATATGTGTGACACACACTTGGGCCAGCCCCCCCCTATAGCAAAGTAGTTTGGTCTTCTGATATGTATTATGGTCAATTAATCACAGATAAATCCAATATCAAAGTATCATTATGATTTTGTTTTTGTGTTTGTGTATTTGCATAGAGTATGGGGGGTCGGGGGGTCTGTGGGAGGTAGTTGACCCTTTGGAAAGGGTGATATTTTGTATTTTACGGATACATAGAGACATCCATGATATTGGTCAAGTAACCACCACTTTGGCTTTGCACAGCCACAATAAATTCCAATGTACATTTTTATACACACAGCAAATAAAGTATTATTATTATTATTCTAATTGTCATTAAGGCATATAACATATAACATAGAAATGTATTCTATCACAGTTAATGCAAGTATACAAATGCAGGATATAGCCAACAAAGAATTAAAGAGATATTAGTTATGGTTGAGTTCAACCAACATTGACTTCTTGAAATATGGCAAATTATTTGCCATGTTGTCCCAATTATTCTTAACTTGCTGGCATGTCCCATTAAAATCGAGAAAAAGGAACATAAGAAATCCTCGTCAGTGTCTACCGGTATGTTGATCTGTTGCGAAAGATGTATTGCCAGTTTGTTTGATAATTATTATATCATAACATTGTATTTTGAACTGTAGACAATATGAACCTATTTGTTTGCCTCTGTTAATTCCTGCTGTGTGTCTAAATATGACATGTTCGACAATCATATTTTGACTAAGGTTCTTTCAACAGAAGTGTTCTGGCCTTTTAACCTCTATGGTACCACTTTCTCCAAATCTGAATTTCATAGTGCTTGGATCTGTCTTCACATGCGAGATGGAAGATAGAGGGATTGGTGCAAAATCATAATGCTACCACTTGTTAGTCTACCAAAATTAAAGAATAGAAAGTTTTACTGTAAACCTTCAAATTTAAGGTGTAACTTTTGAAGAAGTTTTCAGTACTTTTAATTCCTGTCTGTAGTAAGATTGAAGTTTGTTGTACTGCCAAAATCTGTGTATACCATACCGGTAATGTGTAATGTTAGCGTCGACGACTGATTCAAAGTCTGTCTAGAACTCATTTCTCAACAAGAACTTTGTATATTGTACCCAATAACATCATATACACAAGGTTGCAGGTAGTACTTTGCCATTCAACAAATTTTAAAGAGAAGAGTAAGAAAACGCATTGATCTGTTGAAATAGCGACAAAGATATCACCAAAAGTTACAGATTTTGTCCCTGTAAAGTCATGGCTATTTGCACTGCATTGACATGTTCATCCAAGTACAAATATTGTTATATGTGTAGTGACACGGTTTGTTTAACCCTTTTCCTGCCTGACAGTTATAACTGTATCACTTCCCAATCAGCTGAGTCAGTAAAAAGTGATATTGAGCCAACAAATGACGTATTTTCATCACTTGGCTTGGTATGTTTTAGCATCTTTTGTCCAAAAAAATCAACTTCACAGTATTATGTTTTCAATAGCCTTCAAGTGTACACTATTATGTTGAAATACATTATATGGAATACATTGTGTTTCATTAATTTTAACCATCTTGACCTGATTGTGAAATATGGACTTGGCAGGAAAAGGGTTAAGGAACATGACAGGGAAAATATTCACGATGGGTGTAATTCATATCAATCACAAATCTTAGTCTGGTGTTTTTGAACAGTCTAAATTTCATTTCAGATAAACCAAATTTCAGAATAGATATAAAGCAAACGCTATATATAATTAATGTTAAGGGTTTTTAGTGTTTTCTTCTAATTTATTTCTGTTCCTTACATATTTCCATCCTAAAGTTGTGTATTTGCTATTTTTGCTGTAGTCTTTCCTCAGCTTCTGATAATGTGATCATGACAATTTCTTTTTTCTTTTCTCTTCTCCACTGTCATGTACCATTTCATTGGGTCGTCATCGCGTCCTGTTGTCGTATTAGCCTTCTTCTTCATTTTATCTGGTAACCTCAAGTTTTGTTTCGTAATTTTGTTTGTTCTCAATTTTTTACTGCAATGATGTAATTTTCACACCCAGTAACTGTTTGACCTTTCCACTGAGAGGTCTAGTTTACTAACCGTCACTAACATGGTTTTGTAAATTCTGCCAACAAATATGGGCTTTTCAAATTAATAGGGGCTAGCTTATGTGCGTTATAATCCATAATTTGCATAATCTGTTGTCTTGAAAACATAATTTTGATTAAAAAGCATATAAAAACTGGCCGTTGCAAAACAGGGGTGACCTTCCCTGTTAAATTTCCTCATTTAAAAAAAATGAAAAAATGTGAAAAATTGTTAATATTGTCAAGAAAATTCTCTAGTACCTTAGTTGGTATGAAGTAGCTTGGCATGTCCAGTACACCATGAGATTCATTCAAATCACTAAAGTTAGAGACCTGCAGACTTTCAAAGACTTGAATTGATATGTGAGAAATGCCCTGATACTGAGTTACACAGTCTGTCCAAAGTACTGAAGAAAGTTCATCAACCTTACACCAGGGATAGCATGATATAATGTACTAGTTCCTAATCAGTAACAACTGTATTTTGTAATTCACAAGTGGTCTCATTTTTGTCATTAATTACATTTTTTCTGATACTTCATGAGATCAGACTCCTATTTTTATGTAACTATACTTGCTGCACTTTTTGTCTAGGCTTTCAGACTTACGTCCATTGAAATTCCATGCATGTTGCAGTAGACCTGGATCTCAGTCTGGAATAATTCAGCAGTTGTGATGTTGACACTTGCATTAACAGCGCCCTCTACCGATGAGATTGTCCATGCAACAGTGAGCAGGGACTTGATTTTGTAATTCTCAGTACGTTTACGGTTGAGTGATACATGAATGTCCTGCTAGTCATGTGGATTGGAATCTGATTTACAATTAGGTATTTTCTAAAAAGTTGTGATTGCATAAGCATTGTCATTTAATTATTGGATCATTAATTGAGAATTTTTGTCTTTTCTCTACCCATTATTGTATATTGGTTGTTTGTGTCATTCAGAGTACATTTGCAGAGTTTTAGACCGAAGGCTAAAACCACTGCCATAGTATTTTTCTCATCATGATGTACCTCCATGTGTTTATTGAATGATTTCTCTGATAGGGGCAAACTGACTATCTCTTGAAATGTGTATATTATTGTATTATTACAAGTTTATGTTTTTTTTATCTCAGTCATGCTGAAAGTTTTGTTGACAAGATTCACCCTCCGCAAAGACTTCAGAAAGAACATCATTTCTGATACTGACTTGAAAACCTACAAGTTGTGAGTTAACATCTGTCGTAACAAGCTGCCATCTGTGAAAGAAGGATGGCGTTACATTGTACACTGATCATTTGAGTTTGATAATTTATTTTTGTGAAGGAATTTCATTGATTCATGATGCCAATAATACAAATGGCATTGTACGTGTATACAAAGTTTCACTTCTGTCCTTTGTGGACAGCCCGTCACGCTTTTCTTTATTTTCCCTCTTGCTGTCAGATTTTCTTCAAAAGAGAGTTCAGTAATTCGTTACCGGGTCAAACTTGTTGTCTGCAAACAGAGGTATTTTCCTGAGACGGGCTGTTTGAGGCATTGAAGAATGTGGCGTTGGGGAAAAGATTTCTGGACACTCCAAATCTTGACAAAACTTTTGCTGGTCTACTGCTCGTGTTGACACATTTTGTAATTTGGAGGATGGCTTATTTTTATGTGTTGCTTTTATGGAAGTGAAAACTTCAATTACTTTTAACTTTTTGGACTATGGGTCTGTGTATGTTATGAGTATATATATATTTACAGTAAGAAACACCAATTTTTATTGATTTGGCTATTAGGTTATTATTTAAGAAGTGAAAAAAAAGATAGAACAGTTTTTAGCTCACTTGTGAACACAGGGTGTAGTTGCCTTTGTGAATTTCAAATATTGTAAAATTTTCGATACTGTACACAATAATATGTTTCCCTAATCCAAACCTTTGTAGATTGACCCTTAGTTTAATTTATTCATGATTTGGAAGGGGAATTGTGTCAAGTTTCCAGGAGGAAGATTTGGTTAAAGTTTAAAACTTGTTGTTTTAAAAAGCTTGTTTGTTTGAATGTAATGGTAAATTATGTTGCGAAATGAAGGATTTCTGAACTGATCATATTTAGATACATGGGGAAACATTGCAAAAAAAACGAAAAAGCTTTCAAACAGAATATAGATAGTCATTCTGCCTTGACATCACACTCGTTGTATGAGCATTGACAACTGTATTAATAATAAATTCAACGAGGATTAATTGAAACGGGAAACAAGAAAGGAAGAATTAAAAAATCCCATCAGGTGTGGCTTGGCAAAGAAGAACTGAGCAAAGTTTGAGTACTCTTTAGCACATCATCTGTTTGTTCACGTAATAATCCGGCTCTAAGTGGCAAATATGCATTCTTAATTTGGGAGTTGTGTGTACACAGGTAAAAAGTGACAAGTTTTGAATCCACAAAAAGATAAATAAAAAACGCTGGTAAATTCTCTTTTCGAAAAATGTTTATCCGATATAATCATACACATAGTATAATACACTGTGAACAGTGCATGTGAGCATTTATCATTGACACAATTCTGCAAAGACCAACATTCAATTGTTAAATTAGAATCATATATCAAATTTGTATAGCTATTCTGTACTTATGATTGATCATATCACTAGGCTCACTGAGGTGCTGTCTCCATCAATTTTACTATAGTTTAGTGGCTAGGGTCTTCTAGTAATATATGTATGGTTCACATTACCACTCTATGTATTTAATGGATAATTAGGAGCAAGATGCCTTCAGAAATAGGGCTCATTCATTTGTCATAACTTGAGTATTCAACCAATCTATTCAGTTAATACCATACTTTCTACCTCACAATGGTAATTTATTCCACAGCGATGTATATCAAGCTTATCTCCGCTTTAAATTACGTTGACATCCAAAATGATACAATTGTAGTGTTTCTGTACAGACAGCTGCCGTATGCAGTTATTTGCATAGCTTCAGCGACTACAACCCATTATTCACCTAAAGAGGGCACTCATTACACACAAACCATCCTGCCACATCACTTTAGCTGCTCATGGAAGAACGTCACTCCTGTTTGTCATAGCTGGATTCCACAGGGGTTGTCCCGATGCTAACCCTGGTGAACTTTGACCCTGGACTGTAAACGTTTTTATCTCTTTTGGCGTGGCACGTCATCGATAAGCTTGCTGTGTAAAACCTGTATCAGGTGTATAGATTAACCACATCATTTGGACATTGAATTACTCAGTGGTGTATTGGGGCTGTAGCTCTCCTACCAGCTGCTTTTTTTGATGGTTTTATTTTTCATTCTGTGATATTTTAAGAATGACTACCACATATGTGGCTAAGTTTAGAACGTCAGCAAGGCCCTGGTGAAGTGACAGTGTAAATAAGCCAACCTACCTGCCTGCCTGCCCGCCTGGCCTGCCTCACTGCAGTAATGACAAAGGAAATATTCATCTACAAAATGTGGCGTCGTGGCAGTCGCAAGTTCCGTAAGGGAAAAAAGAAATCACGGGCGGCCAAGTCGGCGAATCCCGACCATCACAATCACCGCCATCCCTCACTTCCTCTTACAGCTCGCGATGCCGAGGAACGGAAGAAGTGGGTGAACGCCCTGGAAGAGACCATCTTGAGACATTCGCAGCCACGTTGGGTGAGTGACCATCAGTTTATGAGTCATTTTCATCAAAACAGGAACAAGATTCCTAGATCTGTGCTTTTTGTTCCCTGAGTGTATTTGTACACAATGTCTCTTTGTGAAAATGTCAGTGTTATAACATAGAACTTCCATGAGTATTCGCAGCGGCAGTAATAGTTGAGTTGATTTATTATTTTTAGCTCACAAATCGTGATCGTATGCTTGTACTCTGTTGTGACTATCTCATAATTATCAGTTTATCCTTGAAACTGCTGTCGATCGCCATACGTTGACAGTCTGATGTCTGAATGTACAACACAGGCAACATGAATTTCCTGTCAATTTTGAATTCTGGCCCTGAAATTTCTCCATCCGGTCATTTCACACCTTTTCTATGATCATAGCTTTTGAAATGAGTCAGACTGTAATCTGGCTGGACTCCACCTTAGATGCCAAGAGTGGATGACACCTTTGTACCCTAAACGTGTTGTGTGCATCATCTACTGTGGTAGTGTGTTTACGTGCCATCACCATTTTATGCCGCTCTGTATTTGCATTTTCATTCACACACTGACATTTTTAAACCTATATTCACTTTCTCCTCTGGTATTGCAAGTTGATTAAAACACAAATCATCTTCATGGGTGTCTGTTCGGTACCTTCATACATACCATTGTCTCACTTGTAAGATCAAAAGATTGTGATCTAGATGGAATATTAACTTTTTGGATCTGTTCATTTTTTTTTTCATACTTTGACCTTGTGACTACCTGTACAATGTTATTTTTGTTTCAAAGCATGATATGACAATATTAACCCTTTGAGAGCTGTAATTTTTCCCACCAAAATTTTTGTGCAACTCCTTACTAATTTTTATGAATTTTTCCGGAATTTTTTGATGAGTTTGGCCCAAGTGGACGTTACATGTTATTGCTAATAGTTTCAATCAAAATTTTGGCAAAAGGCCGAAAAAAATGACAGGTTTATGTATTTTATAAATGCAGCAAAAATTGACTTTGGTGCTTATAGGGTTAATCAATATAAATATCGCACCACAGTACAACCTGGCACCTCCAATGAGGCCTTCATAATTTGACCTTTCCAAATCTGTCCGTGTAAATATTGTAGTCTGTGTATTAAAATGACAGTGCTAATTTAGATACATATGCAAAAAATTCCTAAAATATTACAAACAACAGGCTTAATTTTAACATCAATTTCTCTCCCTCAATGACAATTCATTCACCTGTTGATCACGATAACATCATAATAATGCCCGGCACAGATCATTTCCAGTGGTTTTCAGCTACATGAACAGTTTAGCCCCAGGTTTGTTTGTTTTCCATATTTTGTTGGTCACTCAGGGTACAGATTACGGAAGATGACTCACATGAATGATAAAAATAGACACTGAACAAAATCAGATGCTGTACGCTAATTCAGTCCTGCCCTCGACCAAACCTAGAACCCTTTTCAGTATAATGTTTAAATCATTTCAGTGTAAATTTAAAAAATTATTTAAGCACTTGCGCATATAGCTAACATTTGTTTTATTTTTAAGTGCCTGGCAGTGTATAAAGCATGTTGTGTATCTTTCACATGAATTGAACATATATTTGCTGCACGGTGCCATTTAATTTTGCGAAGGCGTTGTGGAGTGACAAACATAATGACACAAAAAACATGGAAAACATTGGTATCATAGTGTCATCTTCCACTAATTTGAAATATTTGAGTTAGTATTTTACTATGGTAGATTATATTTTATCTAAAAAAGTAGTGAACGTTAAGTGTATAATTTTACTTCATCAGAGATATGACTTTAAAGATTTTAAATTCTTGATCATGAAAATTTATTTATGACTGAAAATGCAACTTGTTTAGCAAATACAAGGTCATTGTGACATGTCTGTTGACTTTTTGCTTGTTGACATGATTGAAGAGTAGATATGAAAGATATTTTTTGGCTGTGATAATATGTCAATGTTGTCTCAACACCATTATGTCATTACTGGTTAACTGAATGATGACGACTTTACACAGGCTTAACATAAATTATACAGCCCATAAATATGCTGAAAAATGAAATAGGCTAAATTCAGCTTTCGGTTGTTGTACACGCTAAATTCAACTTTTGGTTGTTGAGATGTGCAACAGTTTAATTATCCGTTTCATGTCTTGATATCAACAGGTGGTGGGGAACTGCTTTTCTGATGATGATAATACTTACAATTTCATTATTCTAAAGTAGAGAAAATTGATTTTATTAAGTCACGTTAGTCTCTTCAATTAAACAAACTCTTATTATCATATCAAATTTATTATCATATTGGTATTTTAAAAGCCATGGAAATTGATTACAAGATAGATTTGTTTCTTTTATGTATCAGGGGTAAATGTTTCAATAGCGTCACAAGTGACAAATCACTTCTGTGCATTCATAAAATATTACTCTCTGTACTTAAAGTCCAAAATTGAAAAGAAATTGGAAATTTTCCTCATGGCTGTTGGTGTAGTATAAGAGTATTTTCCAGTGTTTCAAGAGCAATGTGCCCTGCTCAGTGACATGAAGTTCACACCAGGAAGCGGAGATCGATCTGCTTGATGACACAAGAATTTATTCAGTGTTATCAGCTTGGGACAGTGTCCTGCCCCAATACTATTGCATTGCTTCCAGTATCTTCTAAAAAATGTCGCTGTGGTGTTGTGGGCATGCCGTTCCATAAAACAATGAAATTTTGTTAAAAAAGCTTTGTCAACGTTGCAGAATCACAAAACTACCCTGCGGAAAATGGTTTTAAACCTATGAGTAAATAATTCACCAGCATATAAGCAGACATAAAGTGTTTCGTCATCCAAACTTTATAAGCCACTCATCAAGGGCTTAACCAAAGTACAAGAATTCATACTTGCATAGTGCGTCAAACTTAACATGGTAATATACATTGATCAGTCATGTCACAGTACAAAAGTCATGGTCACAGGGTCATGGTCACACAGGACTGCCTTGCACACACGATTGTTTGCAGAGAGAAGACACAAAGAGTTGTAAATCCATAAACCGTAACCATGTAGGAATTTGGAGATTTAGATATTGAACTTCATGTACATTTACACATCCTTTCCTCAATTTTTTACAGAATTAATTAATTTATTATTTCTGCTAAGTGCAAAATTTTTCAGACCTCTGTCTTGTGACAATCCAAGCTACCCATGGACTGTCTGAACCACTTTCTTTCCAACATGGCACAAGAGTACTGTTGCAGTCATAATTATGCAAGTCAATTTTGTGTTTATGATTGTAGGCCTTCTCATTTATTCTAATTTTTGCTGATCATTTCCTCTGCAGTACACCAATATCTCTGACAACTTTACACTTTATACTCTGGAAGACTTTGACAAGAAGCTGGTGGAGGCGGACGCTTACCTTCAAATTTTGATCGAGCAAGAGAGTCAGCTCCAGGTCAAAATCGACAAGTGTGAGGATGAAGAGGAGAAACAGAAATATCAAAAACTCAGAACATCAGCTTCGGTAAGGAGTATCTCTCTTTTAGATGTGCATTTTTGACCCCTTCTATCACCATACATTGGTACAGCCCTATTATGTTCATTGGGTAGTTGGACCAACTAACAAAGACATAGGGAAGACTGGGTAAATCCATGTACGGGTATGTCTGTTTGCCATATCGGTATAGATAAATCTGGCCCTCCTTTTTGACCGAAAGTCAATAACTTTCCTTGATGTCAATGTGGCTTACGGTACAGATTAACCCTTTGAGTGCTGTAGTTTTTCCCACCAGAATTTTAGTGCAACATTTTACCAATTTTTATGAATTTTTCTGTAATTTTTTGATAATTTTGGACCAAATGGACATCACATTTCATTAGCTACAGTTTTTCATCAAAATTTTGGTAAAAATCTGAAAATAATTGGACTGGGGTACATTTTATAAAGGCAACAAAAATTGACTTTGGCACTCAAAGGTTGATGTTGCACCGGTGTGTGAGATGCGTTACATTCAAAGCCAACTGATGGCGATACCTTTGTAGAAGACTTAGACAATTGTTATGATACATTACAGAGAGTACTGTCTTGATGAGATGTCTTCTTTTTGAGTAAAATCAAACAAAATATGGATTGATGTTCAGAACCAGTCTTGTATACATTTATGCATGAAATATATGTACCAGTATGATAGACAGGACACCATGTAAATTACATGATAAGAGAGAATGTATATAGGAAGAATCAGAAACTGTGAAACACACACACACACACACATACACACACACACACACACACACACACACACACGTGCCTGTACAGGCATCGTGATAGGGGTGCCTTGTCAAGTTGAAAAGTCAAAGTTATGGATTAGGTCTTCAGTGCCACATTTTGAGCACATGCAAAATTCTGACGTTATTAACGTTAGATGTAAAATGATTATTTATACTTTGAACCAGAGAGCATTGATAATCTGCTTTGGTAATCATCGGTATCATTGAGTAAATTCCAGGCACAGAAAATGTGAAATTAGCATTTATTTTTTCTCAATCAAACGTTCACAGTATGCAGTGATTTTGAGTCCCAGTGTCTGATGTCCCTTGTGCTGTGTACCTGAAAATGGGAGACTATTTAGAACTAGTGTTTACCAAACTGTTCCATGCTCAGCTGTTACATGTTCTAAATATGGCTACAGTACTGTATTATTTAATATCATTTGCTGTGACATGTTAGCTATATGCTTGTTGCTTTGTCACACAAATTTACCATAGCATTCCATACAATTTTCCTATATTTAGCTATATTTTATTTACTTGTTTCAGTGAATATTTTCAAGTGGGCAAGTGTGGTATAGAAAAGACAAAAAGAAAGCACAGAAAATATAAAGAGTTATATAACGTAGATTGTTTGTTTTTACAAAAAAATGTAAAATTCAACACACGGAAATGGATGAGAAGCACTGTGAAATGTACAACTTTAATGCACCACGTATTGCGCTTTGACAACGGAGGAAGTTTATTTATCCTGGTAACCATAACAAAGTGTTTTACCACAATTTTATTAGGCGCCATTAATCCATAAAAAATCCGCCAGTGATGTTTGACTTAGAGTGGATGAAATGCAGCATCATGTAAAATATTTGTCCGTGGTCAAACGTTTTGAATGAAGGCACTGAGAACAAAAAAGAAACCCCTTTGTAGCCAGAATGAAACATTTTATTTTTGAAGAACTTTTTGTCTGTAGATTTGTTCTAATGGTACTTAGAGTAAATTATTTTTATCTTCTTGTTAAAAGTGACGAATTTTTTCTGGGAACTGTTCCTTACAACTAGGCCTATTCTTACGAGCCGGAGCTTATTGTAGCTCCAGAATACTGGTAGACGCTGATACCTCCAGCTGTTGCCCCAGAGAGGCAAGGGGTTTAAAACAAGGAACTTAGGTCAGATAGTCGATAAAAATTTTCTTTGCTAGTCAACCCTCATAAGCGTACTTCCAGCCAGTCAATAAGATGTTTAAACTAATATACGGATATGAGTAAATTTTGATGCATCGTTTGAAACAGGATTCCCACAAGTTCCCATAGTCCAGTATATTCTATGTCAGTTACTGAGTTAGTTTTGTTTCTAATGCCAGTTTTTATTTTGTCCAAGCTCAGTGCTAGTTTTTGTTTTGAATTTGTCCCGGTTCAAAATCTGCAACTATGTCATTTGGTGTATATCGCCCTTTTAGATTGACTGTAGTGATCAAAGGAGCCAGATTTTTTTTTCTCAGCTATGAATAAAACCAGAGTGATCTAAAAATTAAAGAAAAGATTTACATACTGTTGATCATTGATTTTGAAGTGAAGCTTTGACAAGTACATGGTGTAGGAATGTTGTTGACTTTAGTTAGATTTTGAAAGTTTCAGAGTCAATAGAGGTACATGTACAGGAGAGAACCAGCTACAATTTATATTCATCTAGTGTTGAAGTTGACAGATGCAAGTGTGCACCCTGGGCTTTTTTCAGTTTTCACATCACATTGATCAAGTTTTCAAACTCTTATAGTTTTAGGTAATTGGAAATGACACGGTAAATATAGTTAGTGATATGATATGGTTGCATAGTAATATGTAATCTTGGTGATGTACCACCAAATCAAATATTGTGCTTTCAACTTGACCCCATGGGCAATATGGCTTGGGACTTAAACATCATTGGCTACCGAAGATGCCTGTTAAAATGTGTTCCTATGAGGTTTTTTTCACACATACATACCGTACACTGTACACTCCATAATGTTTTGATCTTTAAAATCATGTAATGATTTTCAGTTTTGGAAGATACAAAATTTTTCTTCAGAGAGTATTGACTTGGCCCAAAATGTCAAATTCTTTATTACATGACGGAAGGGGAGATTTCCATGGTATGTGCCACAGTCAGACTCAATGCCTGACATGGATTGTCTGTGCCACAGTCAGACTCAAGGCCTGACTTCTATTGTCAGAGCAAAAGCATAGATCCCATGAAAAGGGTACACTTTCATTAAAACCCCAGTCACTGTTAACTGTTATACTAGTGTTTTTCAATGTAATTATATTATTGTGTTGATTTTAGTTCCTTTGTCCATTCCTGACAATGCATAGATAAACATGTACAATATTTGTTTTGAGTTTGTCAATACGGCATACACCCAAGCACCAGTACACCTGTACATAACGCACACACTTGATATGCACCGTTATTGTTGAGGAGTAAAGGTCTTCTTGTTGTCTGCATTCAGTTTGCAACGATAACAATGCACCTCACCTGACCAAAGCCCATCAAATGCAATTTGATGTCAAGCTAAATATGGGGTATTTCAACATGCTGTAAATAATATTCCAAGAAAATGTAAGATGTACACAGAACAATGACACAGAAGAAGTCGTCAAAGTTAATTTCTATGGTTTTCAAAGGCATGGAGCCAGATATGTATTTGACTCATAGCCAGTCAATGACTCAAATAGCAGAAGTACAGTGTGTGATTTTCATGGGAAGTGTTGGTTTTTAAACTTGCATGTACCAAGCAAGTCATATATGCAATTTAGAACGTTTCATTTGACTTGAGGGAGGGGCTGGCAGTTTTGTTCGTATGTGCTCCGTATGACAAGGCAGCTGTGAAATTCAAAGAAACTTCTGTGTATCTAGAAAAATACAGTGAATATTGTTCTGCTCTTCGTAAACTGTATCATTCTGTTTGCACAGTGTATGACATTTCAGTGCTCTTTTATGCAGGATATAATGTAATTTATAAATCCATGAAATCTGAGCTCAGACAAATCTGTGGAAATCTGTTTAATTTAATTTTACATCAAGGTAGATATGGATGACTCTTACAGTCAGATCTTGCATTTTTTAAAGGGGACAGTTACTTTCTAACTTTTGTTTATTTTTTCCATTATTTTTGTTTTCATTATGATTGTCAACTGTAGTTTCTTGTTCTACTCCCTAAACATGTTACAACACCCACTATTTAGCTTTTTAACATTGCATCTATTATGTAAACTGTACTGTTATTGTTTACGTTTGATTTCTAGTCCGCTCTAGAATTCACTCAACAACAATAATAATGCAGTCAACACATGTACAGGCTGAGTTGACAAGCTGAATACTGTGTACTGGGGATTAGAACAAGAAACCATAGTTGAAAGTAAAAGCAAAACTATGAAAAAATCATCAACAGTCTGAGTAACTGGCTCTTAAAATAATAGTTCAGTGTTTTATATATATATATATATATATAGAGAGAGAGAGAGAGAGAGAGAGAGAGAGAGAGAGAGAGAGAGAGATACTGTAGATAGAGATAGATAGATAGATGGATACACAAATTTGTGAAAATGGTAATGTTTGGACATATGTTTGAATTGTAAGTTGTAGATACATATTGGCTGAAATAAAATGACAATTCAAAAAATTAAAGAATGTGAAAACTAAAGAAGATTGAAGTCAGTGAAAAATATAAAAAATGAAAAATTTTATGTTGAAATGATCAGTTGTATCATCTGTATCCACAAAATTGTTTGCATCCACACTTTGACAACATAAACCTCAAGAATGCAAAAAAACTTCAAGTGACAATTTGGTGTACAATTTAACAAACTCTAGGTCTTTTTTTTAAGTTAAATCAAAGTGCAGTGTCATTGATATATGATGTTGAGTTTCCATGCGGTTGGCTAGTTTTGCTACCGGTAATCTGTTTGTGTCAATATAGTAAATTATGGAGTACTTACAAGTAATAGGTACTGCTTTAATCCCACTCATTGACTTGTATATTTTAATTGTTTGATGGTAACTATGTTACTGTAGTGTTCTAGTCTTGGTACACGTGTACTTTTACAGATGGGTACGTCGGTACACTGCATGGATCCCAGAACAATACATTGTCTTCTAAAGAGCAGAAACTCACATCCTGTCAGTACCTGACAAAATAAGAAGGTTTTCAAAGGCTATCTGACTGAATAAACGATATTGACACATGCTTAAATTTTGTCATGTCGGTGCAATAAGATCCAATGTACAAATTTCTGTATACAGTAGGCACACAAGAAAACGTAATTTTGTAATAATTGCAGCCACAAATATGAATGTGTCAGATGTTCTAGTAAATATTGAGTGATTCTTTTTGGCAAAGATTTCTTTGTGTGAATTTTACTCAGTGTAACAAGTCATTCTAAGTCATTTCAGAAGAAGAGTAATGCCAGCCAAAATGTCAGATACATTTCCATTCCCACAGACGTAGTGTGTAAGGTTTATCAATTGGTTGCGTTGCTATCTAGTGATAGAGCATTTTACAACTTCCTATCTGGAATCACAACAACTACAGCCAAGTTTGACAGCATTTTATTTTATTTTATTTTGACAGGGTTTTAAAAACTGAAGTGCCCGACAGGCATTATTGCTTTCTATAAAGCAATCAAGTCTTGTTATTCAGGCATTCAAATAAAATTTTTGAATCCGGGCTTTGTTCAGGTACACCAGTGGCTGTTGGGAAGTGTGTGTGTGATTTACAGTCTTAATCTGGTCTTGAAACTCTGATAGCCCGTATCTGCCCACAATTCACCAGTTCAACTCTCCCATATTTAAGTTACTGTTGGAAAGAACAATCTCTCAGCATACAGTGTCAATACCAGAATATAGTTTGTATGTCTTTTTGAAGCCAATCTGTTTGCTTTGAATTTTAACCAGAAAGAAATTTTGAAGGTACAGTATAAAAGGAATCATCAGATTCAAGTCACTGGTTTTTCTTCAAAGGTTTGATTTTTTTGTTTCAAAAATTTTGTCGCCGGTTTCTTGGCTGCCATTTCCACTGTCAGTGACAGTCATTTTAGATGTAGACCTGAAACAGTGCCAATCAGACTATTTTGACAAAAATTGACCTTTCTCCGTGTGACTCATAGTGCCTTTGATAAAATGACCAAGTCACAGTGCAGTGCTCGTAGAGTATCAAAAAATTACAAGATACCTTTCATGTGCCAGGGAACTTAATTCTTAAATTGTCAATTTTTTTGAGATCTATCATGAAAGAAGACCATCAGAAATTTTGTTGTTGATATTTTTTATTGTCAGGTGACATAATCAGTGTAAATCTTGAACGTCAGCATGTGTGCATAGCAGTCCACATATAGACTACTGCATAAATTTTCTCTGTTACCTGGCTTGACCCCAGTTTAGGACTTTCACAGCATGGCTCTCAGGTTATAAATCAAATATGAATAAACTCATCCTCTGTAAATATAGCAAATATCTCTCACATAAGTCGGTTCTCAGACTGAGGCGTTTATTTATTTATAGGAAGACTATAATTCCACAGCCCCAGCTGCTGCCAGCTTTTTTACTTTCTGCAGTCAGTCAGGTAGCATGGTTTATATGACGCAAGTGGAACTTGTTCTGTGAAAAGATCACCTGGTTTTTTTTTCCTGTTTTTATGTGTAATTCCTTCTTTTTCTGTTTCAGG
The DNA here is from genome assembly GCA_001465055.1 of Ptychodera flava. Lineage (NCBI taxonomy): Eukaryota > Metazoa > Hemichordata > Enteropneusta > Ptychoderidae > Ptychodera > Ptychodera flava. Next base: position 40,772 of record LD353051.1, read on the forward strand.
AATTACTGGAGTCCATAAAGCAATCAATAGTACTACTGCAATTGGCCAAGGTAAGTACACTATGGTATATTCTGCCTGGTTTGATTTGGGTATTTTTGCACTATATGTCAGTCTACCCAGTTTACTTCCAGAAAAATTTGTAGGTTCACACTTTCCAAATTATTTTGACACTGTTTGTACATTGGTGCCATTTTTTTTTTTGCAAATTTTCTGTGAATTGTAACAGCATCGTTATGCAAGATTTTTTGTACTCTGCATATTACAAGGCCTTTCACCTTTGGCAAAAGGAATTGCTCCTTATTTGTTGATGAGTTTCAATTTACAGTTAATAATTCAAGGCTATTCAGACGTTTTCTGATGAATCAGTCAAAAATCACAAAAATGAAATACTTGTCATGCAATAAACATGTTTTTGAAATTGAATATCTCATGTAGAATACATGAGTTCAGATTTCTGCTGTTTTATGCGTAATCATCTGTTGACTTTACAACCAAGTGAACTCTGATTGGTATTAGATGAAAGGTCGTTGCTGGAAACTTGGTCATTCCAGACCACAGTACTTTTTTACCCATTGAGTAGATTGTGGGAAAAGAAATTTGTTTTTGTCAAGTGATCATGGTTGAATGGTTGACGGTGAAAGTTTTGGTACCCTTTGACTACCATGCCATTTGAATGGTTAACAGTAATGCCTTCATCTGTAGCTTTTGTTTTGTAGTTGGTTAAGTGTTGTCATATTGCCATACATCCCCCCACTAACACCCAGCTCACCCTAGTCCAGGTAGCAGTGCCGTGTATAAAGTCACCCTACCAGGCATTCTAAATCTGTTGCCAAAGCTCGATAGTTCACCTGTGTCATATATAATCACAAAAGTCTTGTCACATGTTTTGATTAAGTCTAAACAAATGGGATTTTATCGCAAGATGGACATGGGGTGGGCTGTCTGATTTCTGTTACGCTATTTTTTTCCAAAAAAGTTCAAAGTTCACCTTGATTTTTTTTATTCAGTATGTATGCTTTGGTGTACCAGGCATAGCTTGGTCAAGTAGGAAATATTTAATCGTCAGCATCAGTTCAAACGTGTTGTTTGTGAGGAAAACAGCATTTCAGATGTCTGATTAATAATCGTGATATCTTTGCAGTCACCTTTAGGCTTTGGGTCAAAAGTCAGTAATTCTTTGATGTGAAATTTTCACCTAAAACATGCGTATTCATTCCAAAATAACCAAAAGTTTGTTTGACGCTTGTGATTGCTAAATCTTCAGCTTGTAAAGTCTATAACTACAACTGAGAATGCCCTTGAAATGATAGTTTTATGGGAATATGCTATGCTCAATGATATCATTTCAAAGTAGTAACTCTAGAGGGCGCCTGACCTTAAGCATGGCTACCTGTTATTGTGTAAAACCTCCCATAACTTACCCGCTTGCATGTACTGTGTTTTTTGCCATCCCCAGCAACTTGTAGAGGAGATCGACTCTGATGGTAGTCCAGGGGTAAGAGAGTTTGTGCTTACAGTTTTGGACGTAGTGACTGTGTGCAAACACATTGCTTTGTACATTCATAGCGGTAGTACAGGTTCTATCTCAACTTCTGGCACCCCTGCTCAAAGTATTCTCTAAAAAGCACAAAAACTTAATGCAACCCACTCCAGCAATAATGCATTACATGATATGCTCAGAATGATTCTCTCTTCCCTCAGAAATATCTCCGTCAGCCAGTCTTTGTCTTTAATAGTCTCAATGGGTTGCAATTCTTAGCGTGCACCAACTTTCTAATGGTGAAAAAATATGATGCTGAGCACATAAAGAATTCACATTGCAAGGGAACCCATTTTCAGTTTTTTCATTTTGAGGTTTGTCCCATCTCTCAATATGGCCACTTTCACAGAATTTGAAAGAGGCATATTCATGATGTAATTACAGAGAAAGAGAACAAAGCTTGCAAAATACAAATTAAATTCAACTTCCATCCTTCAACAAATTGAAGCATCATGGTTTTTATCTCAAAGTGGTACAGCGTAATATTGAATAGATACTCCCCCCAGCTTTGGTTGTTTAACCTGAAAGATTGGGTCAAAGATACTGAGGAAAGACGAAAGATAAAAAAAGTCCATGATCTCTCTCTTGGGTTGATATAATTTGGCTCCAAATCAAAATACAGATACACACGTTTACGGATTTGAAAGTTCAGCCGTAGGGAGCCAGTCTGATATCAGATTATTGATGTATGCATTTGAGAGTATATCTTAGGGCATTCAAAGGTAAAAAGCGCTTGTTTGCATACACGCTGCGTTCCTTTGCTGTAAAGAGTGGTGCAGTGTTAGTAAATCTTTCAGTAAAATGGTAGCATCTTCTGAAAATATCCTTCTGTAAAGTTCTGTCGTAGCATTACTAACACGTTTTTGACTTTCCCTGTGTGCCATTAAAATTCAAATATGAAAACCTTGGATCTTGCTGCAAGAAATCCTCTACAATGTGTTGCCATGTTTTTCTGCATACGTAGTTTATATCTGAGAGGAAAAAAATGGAGATTTTGAACAACAAACTGCAGATACATACAATATGCAGGCCTCTGCAATTTTACAAGTACTACATATTCGTCCGAGTATACTAACCTTATTTAGCAACACAAGACTTTGTAATTCCAAGGGAGGGTTTCACAACTGAAAAACCAGATTCTCTCTGCCACACACACTAATTTATGCATATTTGTCTGTGGAGTGTACAGCTCTCAGACTTTCCATATTTTCAGTGGAACAATCATGTTTCAAAATACTTTTATAAGCAAACATAAATTGTAGAAGATAGAGAACTTACTGACAAGATTTGATTGATTATTCTAGTAATCTCATGGATAGGGTCATGCAGGTATATTGATAGACAACTGTCGTTGAAAAGATGGTAAAACTAGGAATATCGGTAGATGGTAACTGGGAATCAATACTGAATGAATGGATTTTTCTAGTAAAACTCAGCAACACTTTCTCAGCCAAAGTGATGTAGTATTCTTACACACAAGCAGGGTATTATGTTCGGACGAATATTGTAGTTATACCGTACTATAGTTGACAAATCATGGCTGTCTATGAGAGAGGATTTCTTTGCTAGTACCAACATTAACTTATGCACTCCTCAAGTCTTCTGTGTGCTACATATCCATTCCTTTTTCTTTCTCGTTTCAAATTATTTAAACTTCAATAAATTTGGTAAATGTTGATAAATAAAGACCTTACGAACAACATCTTTCTTTTCTGTCGTGTAATTTATAAAAAACCTGAAGGCTGGAAATAAAAAGTTGACTTTGTGCATTGTTCTTTTACTATCTGATAGTATGTTTATTCATCTGAAAATGTTTTTTGAGAACATCAGTAGTTTGTATAATTTCATCATTAATGCACTAGTGTCTCTGCCGTATGCTTTTTTATGTTGATTGAAATTCATGGCATCCTAACACAAATCATAAAAAGTCAAAACTCGCCAGCCCAGCCTACTTTCCAATGTTCTGCAGAAAGATCATAATAATTTGTTAAAATGCATCTAAACAGTTTCCTGTAAAGCTTTCTTACTTCTGTATTCTTGTACAATATTTATTCTTGCATAAAGTTTTATTGTTGTAAATACTCCCAAAGTGCACTCTAAAATGTATTAAAAAGTGTCCAGGTTGCAAACAAAGCCATAGAATAGTATATGATAATCTTGATGATTTCAAATGTTACACTACTGATAAAAATGTGTTCAGTTTTTTTAGAAAAACCCATTACAAATGTACAATCAGGATTTATTTTGATTTGGTGAAAATAACGATGGAAGATGGACAATAGTTCTGCCATTTGGAAAGTGATCTCTGTATATTTTCACAAAATGAGGATGAAAAGAGAGTTGATACCATTGTCAAATTTCACCTTGAATGTGTGTGCTGTATTTGTAACATTTCAAATCATCGTAAATTTGCATATTAGATTCTGATTCTTAATCTTTGTAGTAATGATCTTTGAATAGACCAGTTGGACTTCCCAAATAAGGACAGAAATCACCATCAAAGCCTGAGAAATTTCCTTTTTTGCATTATTTCTTTCAAAAATTGTATTTCGTAAACTGTCAACTCATATCTTTTGGAAACTCTTTCTGATCTTTTAACCCTTTGTACCGGGCTCAGTAAAACGTGTCTGTATGATGTCAAAGGTCACCAAGGGGTCAGGGTGCAAAGGTTTAAAAACGGATAGGTCTTCTGAATTTGATGAAGATCAACTTGAAATCTTTTCATTTCACACCAACAATTTCAGTCTCTAAAGGCCCATTGAAACAAAATTACCAGTGTTTCAATCAGAGAAATTTCAACTGAAGTGATTTATGTGGAATATCAAATGGTCAATATATTGCTTTGTTCCTTGTAAGTTGTAGCATTCAGTCCAAAATTCTTAGGATACAGAGTGCCATGTAGCAGAATGTCGACAAATAATTTCCAGGTCATTCTATTTTAGTTAAAAAAAATACTGTACTGGTTTTCAGCAAGTCTTATTGTCATGTCTCTGCTGTAAAAATAATTCCCCCAAAAATTTAAAAACGTGAAATTTCTTGGGGTTTGATGGACTTCAGCCACTGTGATCAACTGATAAGAGTACTGAGAGAGAGAGAGAGAGAGAGAGAGAGAGAGAGAGAGATTCTCTCACTGTGATAAGCTTTTGTAACTTTATTTATCAGTGTGTTCTCTCTCAGAATGCAGTCAATCCAATGAATGGAGTGATTCAGCTAGAATCTTATCCTGAAAGCGATGGCTACGGAGACAAGGGCACCATCAAGTCCAAATCATCAGGTCAGTACATGTCAATAAACTCATCAGAAAGAAAAATTACCTTGTTCAATGTTCTTCTGTGTTAAACTGTGAAGTTTGTATATCAATGTGTCAAAGTACAACTTTGTTGTATTTGCTTGCTGAACAGTGACAAGGGCCTGACACTAAAACAGATAATTTTGGATAACAGAATGAAGGTTAAATGATCTGTGTATGTAATCTCTTTCTATCACATGACAGACGTTTCTCAAATTCAAACAAAATGTTCCCCCTATCTGTGCAAAATTTATATCCATACCAATAAAAATTATCCGTTTAAATGGTGAAAATTAATTTTTCTCAGAGATTCGATATTTCTTATGTTTCAAAGAGCAGCTTGCTACAGTGCAGTGTGCCGAGAAATTCTTTATTCATACATCCAGTATGGAAGTTTTTCGCCTATACAAAACTGCCCCAAAGCCACCACTAGAGGGCTCTCTCAACATTCTGAATTCTGTCTTTGGTTCTTTGTGTAATCTGTTTTACGAAACGTACAAAATCAGTCATCAGGAACAGTTGCATAAAATAACGACAACATTTCATTATGCGGATTAATTAAAATATTCATGCTTCAATTGATGTGAGATAAGGAAACTTAATATCTCTGCTTTGTGGCCATTGTGATCATTGTGTGTAAGATAATGACTAGTAGGGGATATTAATCACTTGTATTTAGTCAAACCTATCGCCAGTGTACTGTGTGGATAGACTTCATCATTGTTAGCAAGGTTGCGATGTGACAGTGCTCTCAAAAAATTTTTCCAAATCTGACACCAAACCTCAGGCTCTGAAAGAAGCAAAGATCTCTACAAATGTCTGGCATTCCATCTCTCTGTGTTTCTTTCTCAGCTTCAGGGTCCAGCAATAGCATAGAGGAAGCCATAGAGTGTGTGGAAGACATCAAGATTGGTGATGGCCAAAACACCAGCGTCATCCCAGATGTGTCTGTACAAACGCCTGGGGCAGGTACGTATCTTTAGTGGTCATCATCCCATCTTGTTGGTCATATTCTGTATTTTATTCATTCCTTTTCCAAGAGGTAATACCGGTACATGCCTCTTCACAGACTTCTTCCACTTGAATTCTCACCACAATGTTTGATACTCAGCTCTCGAATCAATCTTCTACTGTCACTGCTGCACAACCACAAGACCCTTCCTACCTGTGAAGACACCACCGATGTACAAAGCCAAAGTTTCAGTCGAAAATTCTGCAAATTTATGAGTCATTTGTTTCAACTTACCAGCCTTGACAAGGCATATGATAGGTTTTGCCAATTAGGTGTCTGTAGAGTGAGGTCAAATGTTGATATTGACTTGATTTGCATAAATGCAGCATTGGATAAAAGTAATCACGAACGATTAATTCAAAACTTCATGTAATAATCCCCCAATATATTGTACATGATTAAAATCTATTCCAATGGTATTAGGTGCTCACGTGGGCATTCTTTGGTGTCCGATTGTTCCGGCCCCTATCCAATCATTGCCTGTACAATTAGAGTACAACACCCCCACTCTCAATATGCATATTACACAAAGAACCCGGAGTAATGCTGGTATGGTGATGATAAGAGTTATAAAAATAGCAGTGCATTGTTGGAGGAAGTGACAAGCATGAACACAGTGGAGTAGTGTAAATGCCGGGCCCCATGCTGGTTGTTGGTGTGCCTTCAGGTGACCTGCTATGTTGTCCGGCTCGTGTACTGATTGTTTTCAATTTATCTTGACCAAAATGCAACATTTACATGTGCGTGTAGAGGAGAATGAGGATGAAGGTACTGTCTTAATAATGTTGTATATTCATCTCGTTAGTACTGTTATAGCCCAGCCATGTAACTGATATGCAATGTTTCAGTGTCTGTTACGTTCATTCAGGTTTGAAGCTTCACCATATCACAGCATATCACTACTGTCTATGATCACAGCATGCCGTTCAAAATTTCCCACTTTCACTTTTAGTGGGTTAATCTATTCGCACCTGTTTTTGCCATAGCATGTCAGCCTGTCTGTGTATGATATTATACCCTTCTAAATCATGAAGTCTATTAAAATCGCAGTTTATGGTCACAGTGAAATGTTTGTTTCATATTTACAAAAAAGGTCAGTGTGTTGTTAAAATGTTAATAATTGTTATGTTGTGAACTCACTGTATGTTCCAGTGCTATTGTTCATGTCAGTGCAATTTTGTGATTCAAGAATAATTTCAATTTTTAATTGAAACACCTGAAAATAGATATATCTCTCTCTAGCATATCAGAATTCTCGTCATATAGTTCCATTTTCATGTATTCGACTGTCATACATATTTCATGCATGCATGTCAATATAAATACTACTTCAATAGTTTGTCTGTATTCCACTTGGTAATGTAGTTCACCCCATAACGTATTCTTAGTGTAATATTAATCTGAATGTGTCATTTCCATGTAATATATCAGAGTGATTGTCGCACTGCAATGTAACATTCCTATCCCAAGTGTGTATGTTAAATATCAACTACACATACAGTCAGTACCTTACATGCCAAGCCTGTCATCGCTGTGTAATATAAGTAGATTAAAGAAAACAGATTATCATGATTTTAGTATCACGTTCAAAAGCTGACCATGCCTTTAGTGAAGCAATATTAGAAGATTTAACAACAGTAATACCAAGTTAAAAATATTCCTAGGCAGCTGACATTTTACATTCAACTTGCTATTTTCTGTCCTCACTTTGACAGTGTTAAATCACTTTCAGACAATATAACCACATTGTTATGTCAGCGTATCATGCGTTTATTTGATTCCTTTGTGGTGTGCGCTTTAAATGTAAAAGCAAGCCATGGTCTGTTATTGTGGGCTGTAATAATAGATAATATTACAACAATGTAATAATAGTGAATCAGCTGATCGTATACAGTAATATGTGAATTGTGTTAACTTGACCCCTATGTTTGGAAATATAGCTTTGAATTCTCTATAGAAAGGAAAGCTAAAGAAAGTACAATTTTTAGCAATCGTCTAGGCAGCATCTTTATAACAATATTTTTTTACAAACACTTGGTCATATCATGTTTTTTAACCTTCGATGAAGTTGACCACTATTGACCCTAGACTCTCTCACAGCTCCTGCAGGCTATGTAATATAGCTGGTGTTGCCTGACTGAGCGAGGTGAGTCAGCTATTCTGACTTGTGGTATAAGCCAGGCTTTACCAGCCATAGTTGATAGCCAGCAAGGGGTCTGTGAGAGAGTCCTCTTTGACATCATATATAGGCTCTGTTTTGATGGTGCAGTTCGACTTATTATTTGTTAAAATAGGAAAAAAGATGGAATGATATGACAAAAAGGCATTGTCGTTCATGAGCGAGCTTAGAAGTCAAGTTTGATATGTATGAGCGAAATGACTCTGTCAGATTTTAGAAAATTGTACAAACTTTACTACTTTCAGGAAATGTGTTTCACCTTTATGGCTGATATTTTGCCCTCTGAGTGCTAAACCTTGTTACTTTCTGTTCCTGGTAGGAAACTATTAATAGATAACCTGAATACTAGGAAAACAACCCAATAATGTTCATTCATGTTAAAAGTTCAGCTATGTCTGACTTAAAGAAGGCGGTAGCCATCATGGTTAATATTTGAATTTGTGTAACTTTGACTTTCTGCAAATAAGCCAGTTTCATTTACCTGGTGTGGATATTACAAAGTACCCTTGATTAACCTGTGTTTTCTTAACAATTTCAAAATGTATTTTTCATTAATAATATTATCAAAATTAATATCAAGTGTTGTATTTATTGGTGAGTAACAAAGAGATGTAAATAAACATACAAAAACTGCAGTGACAAAGGGATTACTGAACCATTTAATATGCTTTGTAGCATCAAAAAGAGAAAGCATTGTTTATGGTAGGACCAAATAAAAAATAACCTCGTTGCAAACGATATTATACAGATTCTGTGTGGAACCTCAGCCTCCAAACTAAATCCTCATTTGATGGTTTCAAAACCAAACGTTGACTCTTCCCTTTTATTGTTTCCATTCACAGAGTTCAACCACCAATATAGTGGGAAACCCCCCACCCCCCCACCCAATTGTTCTAGGAAAAACAGCAAAAAGTCAGGATGTAAATTCTAGTGCCAAAATTACATTGAAACTTTTGAACATTTTGCAATAAATAATGTCAGTGTTTGGAAGCACTTCCTTAAGGCACATCATACAAATATATGACTGCACAAAAAAGGAGCATTTCTATCTCCAGAATTAACCCTTTGAGCGCTGCAATTTTTCCCACCAAAATTATAGTGGAGAATATTTTACCTATTTCGTGAATTTTTCTGTCATTTTTTGACAATATTGGACCAAATGAACATCACATTTTACTGGCTTTAGATTTTTATCAAAATTTTAGCAAAAATTAGAAAAAAAATTGACTTGTGTACATTTTGATATAGGCAACAAAAATTGACTTTGACGCTCAAACTCAAAGGGTTAATATGTCAACTCCCACCCCCACCCAGTACATGTGAAGAGATGTTTGACTATGTCCTGTCTGACAATATTGTCTGTCTGGCAATCCCCTCACTATTGGCTATCAAACTCTCTGAACGGCAGCTTCTTATTTCAAACCATCGGTTTCAGTTTAATCCTGCCATATTTAGTCATTTGTTTGAAAATTTGCCGATCAACACCTCTCCGGCCCTGCGCTCAGACGTTTTCAAAATGAATCTGTATATCCAATTTTTGTGATGATGTTCATTTTGTTTCCATAATTAAAGTCTGTTTTTTCATTAGAATTTTGCCCTGTCTATGAACAATTCTGTCTTTAGTGAGTTTGAAGAGAAACACAGTTATAAATATAACACACATGTTGAAACGTGTGTCATAATAGAAATATTATAATTGTTATAATAGACTAGAACTACATGTCCATTAAAAAACCTTTCACGGCTAAAATCATTCCTGTTAGAAATGACATCAAGGATTTAAATGTATAGAGAATTGCCAAAACTCATGACATTTCTAATCTGTCTCGAACCTTGGTATTCTTCAAATCTTTAAGAAACCCCAATTTTTTCATGGACATATATTATAGAAAATTACAGATGGATTTGTTTTAGACAGCATCATAATAAGAATAGTAAAAAGTCTGTTTTTGACTCTTTCTCTGTCGATGGTAGCATATTGCAAGACTATTGCTGTGATTTTGTCAGTGTAGAAAATTCATTGAAAATAACATCCTGACATCTAGGAAGGTAACTGAAAAATTTTCCTACCAGAGCAAAACAAACCCGGCATGATAATCGTGTCACACATTATGTAAAGCTGGTATACCTCACCTCGTATTTCAGCAAACTAAACTCCATCAATTATTTTCACTTACCCCCAGGGCGGATAACTAATGTTTCACCTGCATGGTCAAAAATTAACCTTCTGTAGGCAGGCGGTCATTTCCTACTCAGGTTTTGTTTAGAAATGACAGAGTACATGGCTTTCATTTCAAGTACAGTCATGCTGTGGTTACTGAATCAAATCCATGCTGCACGCTGTGTGAGAACTCATAAAATCTTAGATTCTTGGAGAAAATTTATTACAAAATAATCTAGAATAAGTACTCAGTGTGATTAGATTACCAAAACTTTGGACACACAACCATGCATAAATTTGCTTCAATGGCATATTCTGTTCTCAGCTTAGTTCACACAAAAATCTGTTTTTTCTATCAACATTTCCAAATCTTAGGCAGCCGCTATTTTACATGGCGTGGTATTGCCAAAAGCGCCCTCATCTTAACCTGTGGTTGGCTCAAAAGGCAATAATTTACTGTAACTAAAATGCAGCTATTTTATGTTGATTTCAGATGCAGCTAGCGATCCCGTCACATTGTCAGCCAACCACAAAACCAGTCCTCCAGTCTCTCCAAACAGGGTGACCCATCTATCAGCTCCAGTACCTGTCCTATCCTATTCCAGCAGTGATGAGGAAGATTCATTCTATGACGCCGACGAGTACCTCCTTTATGAAGATTCTTCACAATGGTAGGGCAGTTATAATCTTTTATTGACTCCTCCATGGAAGGCAATATAATCATTTATCAAGCCAGTCAAATTTGTCCTCTTGGCAGCTGAGCCTTCACACTAGATATATTCAATGGACTGACATGTCAACTAGTTATTTTAACCTTGCCTTTTAATTCTACAACATGTTACAGAAATACACAAAAACTAAAGAATACGTACTTCACACGGCCATTTTAAAAACCAACATTATCCCAAGGAGAATATTATAATTGATTTATCAATGAAAGATACTCAAATTACCATGCTACTTGAAGGAATTTAACCCTATTGGATCTTTAAAGCTTGCCTGTATTTGAACATGCGCTTTGTTGAAATGCTCTTTCAAATTGATCTCATTGTTGAACGTCACAAAAATGAAGACAATCATTGTCTTCAGTTTGTGTGTTAACAGTAATTGTACACATAATACATATATACCTGTATTGGCTGTGATGATAATGTGAATACTAGGCGTTCTGACATGACCTTTCTGAATGAAGATTAAAAAACAAGAACGGTGAAATTTTGAAAAGGCACCTCTACTCACCCTATGGGAAAACTAGTGTTGAATTTTCTCCTTTCATGTTCATGCTTTCCAGGGGCTCGGCTAGAGATTCACCAACTCCAGACATCGACACCAAGAATGTGGAAGTGAAGTCTCCCGATCCAATCACAGCATCTCAGATGTACGATGAAGAGGAAGACGAGGAAGAATGTAAGTTGGCATGACAACTTTCTGTCATAATCACATGAAACGCTACATTCTAACAAGAGATGGGTCAACCCATTCTAAATAAGAGCAACAGTAGTAGGTCTTCATGTTACAGAAATAAATAAAGATAGCATTTATTTCTGCTGAACATCCCAGTGTCTAACAATGACTTTGTTTCCAGACTAGAATTAGGTGTAATGACATGCGGAAGACAAGTTGTGCAAGAAAACTGCTCTCTGTTGGTGAAACTTTTTTGACCCTTTTAAAGCCAAATTAAATTTTTGTTGCCGTCATAAAATATAATGCAGACAATTTTTTTCTTCAGATCCAGGCAATTTTTCAGGGTTTTTTTCCAAAATTTTTGATCAAAAACTGTAGCCAATATAAAATTATGGCCGTTTGGTCCAAAATTATCAAAAACATTACAGAAAAATTCATCAAAATTGGTAAAATGTTGCACTAAGATTTTGAGTGGAATAGTTACAGCACTCTAAGGGTTAAGGGTATGAAGTGCTTACAGTATCTAACATATCAGAGTGGTTGAATTCTTGTTTTGATGGTGACTTGTGCCTTTCCATCGTGACACACAGTATTCCTATGCCAGTCATGTCAATCCATGCTTTTCTCTTGCATCTTTCCCGCTGCAGTGGACTGTGGGAAGCACGGAAGCATCATCACACATCTACTGTCACAAGTCAGGATAGGAATGGACCTCACAAAAGTGGTGCTACCCACATTTATTCTAGAACGGCGGTCTCTCTTAGAAATGTTTGCCGACTTCTTTGCTCATCCCGATCTGTTTTCAAAGTGAGTACCAGCAACTGTTCTTATATTTGTTTTTCAGTTTTGTATCTGGTTTACTGCACTCCCACATATAGGTATCGGCACATACCATATGCTAGACATAGTAACGCTGAGATGATGCTACATTAGGTATGCATTTGAAAATAGAGTATTTGTGCTTGTGTTGTAAAGTTAAAAATTAATAAATAACTTGCAGACACATGTTAGTAGGAGAAGTCCAGTTCAAATTTTCCCCAGTAAGGTAATATGCGCCTCAAAGGTGAAAGATGTAAACTCCTGCTCAACCGTTCAACCATTCTCATACCAAATCAGGAAAAAAAAATCACATGGGTCACTGTGCGAAGTTTGGTACAAGAGAAACAAATTTCCTATCATATACCAATACAAGTATTTGAAATTCAAAATGGCTGCCATCCCAATTTTAGCTCCATGGGAAAAAATACAATTTTTCAGTTTTTTGTCCAATTACAGAAATGCTTATAGACAGCCCCTATAATTATGTGATTTTTTTTTGGTAGCAATTAAAAAATTATGCCTACTATGGAATTTTTCTTGGTTTAAATGCTTTATTATACAGGATGTCCAAAAATTGTTCTAAACGGTGGCAATTTGTAGCCAGAGAAGGGGGCAGAATTAACAAATGGAAAAATACCACAAAAATAGCATGTCATATTGTCTGATGTCTGACTAAAAATGTAGACACTGACACTACACATGGATTTGTGTTTTCAATGATCCCCAGTATACCAGACTTTGAAGATCCTAAAGATCGGATAGTACAAGTGACAAGGTGGTTCCTGTCGGCCTTCCATGCCGGTAAAAAAGGCTCTGTTGCAAAGAAACCTTACAATCCAATCATAGGCGAGACTTTCCAGTGTTTCTATGACTTATCAGAAGCCAGCACAGAGTACAGGGAGCAAAAACAAGACGTAAGTAAAATTTTTAATTTTATTATCAGAAAAACTTTGTCTATTCCAGGTTTCACCTCATTAATATTATAATACTGATTTTGTGAATAAAAGAAGAAAATTTCTTTGAAACTACCAATCAAATATCAAGAACATCTTTAAAATTCTTTCTTTAATTTGTTTCTATATCTGTTATTCACGGTGTTCTTGGTTGGTGGTTTCTATGCAAATGGCTACATCCATGACCCCAGTGTGACCTTTTCATATCCATGACCCCAACATGACCCGTTCATATCCATGACCCCAACAAGAACCATTCTATTTACAAACTGTGTACCAGCAAACCATATTTGTAGAATACAGTACTGAACTGTCATATTAACCCTATGTCAGGAAAATGATACATTTTTCTCTTTAAAGAAAATGTTGCATTTTAAAGGGACATAAACTGTAACTTGTGGCAAGTTTTTCAGTATTCTGCTTCTGTATATCAACTACCGTGTCTGACCCTAATCCATTTGTCATGCTGAAATTTCGAGTATTCTTTTTGTCAACACAGCTTGTATGCGTGTAGTGCAGTGTTCTCACCAGAAAAAAAATTTTGTGGGACATTTTGTCCCGCTGACCAAAAAAAAGCGGGACAACGGATGATTTTTGTGAGACAATATCTAAATATGTTAAAAAAGTCAAACTGCAAATACGAACCTTATTCTATGCATGGAAAAAATAAAGGACTCAACAACTCATTCAACTTAACAACTTTTTTGTAAACATTCGGTGAAAATATCAACTGATATTGAATATCAGTGCCTTTTAATGAAAAGTCTATGGGACTTTCGTTCTTTCCAGTGTGAAAGTCCATTTCGGGGCCCTCTACAATAACAGTAGTTGCTGGAGTGTCCAGTCGTTCAGCTCCCAGTTGATTCCTGTCATGAGTTACTTTTTTTTCGCACACTAAACCCCCTTTCACAACCAGCAGAAGGAATAGGCCAAGTCAGCATTTATTTAGATCAGGAAATATATCCCTATGATGTTTGTAAACAATCATCAACTTTTGACGTGAAATTTTGGTCGCCAGCCAAGGCTACAAATTTTGTCAATTGATTGAAGCATGGAAAAAAGACGC